>JAPMUY010002154.1:80000-206638 GCA_026901105.3 Galaxias olidus
GCTATGTAGTCTGTACCCCAGCAGAGCCAGCCTGAGCAGGGCTATGTAGTCTGTAGACCCAGCAGAGCCAGACTGAGCAGGGCTATGTAGTCTGTAGTCTGTACCCCAGCAGAGTCAGACCGAGCAGGGCTATGTAGTCCGTACTCTGTACCCCAGCAGTCAGACTGAGCAGGGCTATGCTGTCTGTAGTCTATACCCCAGCAGAGTCAGGGGAGAGCTGCCGCTGCTGTTGAGTGTTAGCACTAGCCACGCAGAGTCAGCCCTGTGTCCTCTACTGGAGGCCCCCTGCTGTTAACACAGAGCATGCTAACCCAGGAGGCTCGCACCTCCCCGCCCCCCCTCACTGCCTCGTAATTCACAGCCCAACACCTCCACGAAAAGGCCCCCTCGTTATAGCAGGAGTACAAGGGCTAATTAAATGGGATCTGATCACGGAGGAGTAAATAATTTAACACTGCATGCTGGAGTCTCTCCTCCTCAGATCCTAAAGCGCCAAGCCTTCCTTTTCCCTTCTCTCTCTCTCTCTTTCCTTCTTTCTTTCTCTCCACTGTGTGAGCCTCGCTGCCCCTTCGCTCCCGTTTTAATGACGTCTTTACCATTCGTCTCTTTTATCTTTTTGAAGTGGGTGCCATTTGGTGGGGACGCCTTCGTCGAAACGGCAACAGAGGACTGTGGCTTCGAGCCGTGGAGAGTGGAATAAACCGCATTGACTCTGAATAAAACATTACCAGGCATTGATGAACTAAAACACATCAAAGCAGTCAGGATAGGGCTCAGATTAAAAGCTCTCTCGGCAAATCAACAGAGAAGTGACACTACGGGAGCACACTAAAGTCTACTGTTTACTTGAAACCTTCCCCACCCATCAGGCCCCTTCCTGGGCATATTGGAATGGATAACCCTTAGCTCTGTCCTTGCCTTTGAAAAGCCCTGGCGATGGAGTCTGGTCTGATGCTGTGTTCCTCCCCAGCAGAATGGCGGAAGCTCAAAGCAGGAACTCTGCATTCATGAACTCGACAGGAGAGGCTTTCTGTATTTCTCAGCGCTGTGTTGTTTTTTTCTTCTTCTACGGCTGTGCCCTCTCTCCGGGCCAATTTCAGTGGTTCTGATCACCCGCTCAACCACCCTGTTTCTGAAAGCTGGTAGCTTGCTTAAAAAATACACAAGACATGCAAAAATCACTGACCCATGGCAATTTGGAAAGAGCTGCTGCTTTGCAGACATTCTTTTGCCTTTCCAATAGGCCCACCCAAAACAATTAACCTTTTCTAGGGATTTGAAATTGCATGTAAAGTCTCAATGGAGAAATACTGCTGACATAATCAGCAGGCCTCCAACCAAGTCTCCACCAAACACATTTTACATCTGCATGAATCATGACAATAGCTTCATTACAATTCATGTACACATACTGCTGTCTTAACTACTTAGAGCTTCTGTGTGCAGTACGGCAAACATGGAAAATGACTGGTCTATTATCCTTAAAATTCTAATTATTTCTAACTAGGTTTTTAGTTTCGGATCCTGTTGTTAACACAGATGAGTAGCCATCTCCAGTGATATTCAAAATGTACTTTTGTGATGGAGAGTCAAAATACAGTTTCTAAAGTTGTTGTCATGGAAACACAAGTCAGCAATGCATTTGTGGCCTTGAAATATCTCTAAAGTTAAAGATGATTTTTGTCAATCCCATTCACAATTAGCTTGTCTAGTATTTATTCACGGAACATAAAAAACATCTTTAAAAAGCATTTGCATTCCTTTAACTCAAGTGAGTCATTTCTCTGGAATGGGGAAAATTACCATTAGGTATGCAGAATCATAATTATAAATAACAAAATAGGAACTTGGACAGAATTTTTAAGCAGTACTTTATTTATGCTGTATTGTTTATTGTGTAACTTTGTTCATAGAGATTTCTCAACTTCATGGGTTGCTTGTCCTTTTGGCGTCAATAACTTATGTAAACACTACTTTCCTTGGATAGCAAAAAAGACGTTGACCTTTTCCAAAAGCTAACGCTAGCAAAACAGTCTCTTCTTGTTGTTTACTTGATCACTGGGCGAGCCGCCTCAGAAGGCAGCGCAGGCTGGGAGCACGCTTATCACTGGGCTATAGGAAAGGGGGCTGCACCCAGGATGACTCACTCGCCTACTCCTAGAAGGAAGCCATCTAGCTGACAGGCCTGTGTTAACGCACCTGTCAAAAACATTAGAAATCACTTCAATTAGGCTGTTGATTGAACAAAATGTCCTTGCTTTTTTTCGCAACACCTACCTGAAATACTGTACGCTAGACAATATGATGGGTGTGAGCTGGGGGGGTGGGAAGATGGGAAAGGAGAGGGTTGGAAAAAAAGCACGCAAGAGGGAGAGAGAGAGGGAGAGAGAGAGAGGGGGAGAAAGAGAGAGGGTGAGAGGGAGAGAGAGAGGGGGAGAAAGAGAGAGGGTGAGAGAGAGAGAGAGAGAGAGAGAGAGAGAGGGAGAAAGAGAGAGGTCCCATATCGCGCTGGAGGAGCCTCTCTCGTTCCCCCAGGGAAATTGCATCACATATTGATCCATGTTCCCTGGCCCTAATGGACGCAGAGGGTGGAAGTGCCCGGGGCAATTGGGAAATGGCTGTGAGAGTAACAAGGAGTCATTAAGGCATAAAACCCAGGTTAGTCACCCAAGGACCTTTCCCCTGGCCTCGCGCGGGCCTCTGTGTTGCTGTCTGGGACGCCCAGCCGCCATGCACCCAGGAGCTAGATTGCCAGAAGCAGCAGGCTCGCAGGCGCACACCAACATTTGTCTCCATTACAGCCCTTGCACTGGCAAATAAACAGTGGAGACAGACGATCATTCTGCATTACATCCATGACTATAGCACTTTACATTTTCAATCAGACTTAACAGACTCCCTGGGCCATCTCACAATCTGCGCGCACATTTTAGTTTTTTTTTGCTTTTTGTTACAGCCGCACACACATTCTGTTCCTAGATGTCCACAGATGGATCTTTGATGTTGTTTTTCGTTGTTTTACTGGGGAGGGATGGTCGTCAGCACCAGTGTTTATGATGGCTTCTCCAGGGCACGGCAGCAGGCTCCCTCACAGATTCATATCGCAGGGCGTTGCAGCTCCACTACGACACGCAGGCTCTCACCAATACAACAATCCACAGAATGAGGGAGACGAATCGTGTCATTAGTGTTCAGCCTTTTATAGAAGCTCTTCAAACTCCTGATATTGGACGTGCCTAGCAGTCGGAGCAGCGAGGCCTTGGAAAGGTTTGGACGCACAAGGACATGGCCTTCGGGTCCCTGTTCAATAGAGAATCCATGAAAAGGAACATTTCCAGGCTGGAAGGGGGTGGATGGAGAAGAGAGGAGGGATCAGTGATGATCATCAGTGCTCCTCCGTGGAACAGCCAGTCTGCTGATGAGGTTCTGTTTTTAGGGGACTAGAGTTTGATAGAACACGGACTATTTGAACTGCAAGGGCAGAGAGGGAAATTCAATCTTTTTTATCATCATTCCCTGGGTTTGGCGCTCCATTAAATTGGAGAGGAGCAAGCAGGGATGATTTGCACGCCTTCCCTCAAATGTGGCCGTGTTCCTTCTAATTACAATGCATGAGAAATGTCCTCCTAAAGTAGCGCTCTTTTCTACTCAGTGCTGCGTACAATTTCAATTTGCTTATGAATCCATGTCTTTCAGCTGTCTTTGGCGTATAACATCCCTGGCAGCCACTCCTCGGACGATTTTAGTTTTTTGCTCCGTACACTAAGCCATTCCTCTTGGGATGTGTGGACAATTTCACACAGACACACCACCTTACTTGCATGTAAATGCTTAATCACCTCTCCACCCCTTAGAAAAAGCGAATGGGTTCCGTGCATGTAAATAAGGTGCATAGTCTAGTGGAGGTGGCTCACCTCCGTGTGTCAGAGTGAAGGTGATTTTGATTCGCTGCCATTTGGATATTAAGTGCAGTGGATATTGAGTGCTATAACAGCCGGGGGACAGGCAGCACATCAATCTCTGTCAGAGAAGTGGGGAATCTGTCTCCAGACGGAGGGAGGGAGTGGAGAAGGAGCTCACGCAGGCTGCATAAGAAACACCCGTCCCAGGGGGCGAGGAGGCCCAAGCCTGTAGAGTGGAGAATGGTATGGACACGCTCCGACCTTACCCCCGCTCATCTTAGCCCTGGGGGCCCCGCTCACACCCACTCTGCTATGTGCATTGCGTGTTTAGTCATTCAAGCCTTCACTTCGGACAGCGTTTGAGGATGGCCGGCATCGTACACATGCTGTATGTTGAATGTGTCCACTGCCGTGGTGGTCTGGGTACATGCTGTATGTTGAATGTGTCCACTGCCGTGGTGGTCTGGGTACATGCTGTATGTTGAATGTGTCCACTGCCGTGGTGGTCTGGGTACATGCTGTATGTTGAATGTGTCCACTGCCGTGGTGGTCTGGGTACATGCTGTATGTTGAATGTGTCCACTGCCGTGGTGGTCTGGGTACATGCTCTATGTTGAATGTGTCCACTGCCGTGGTGGTCTGGGTACATGCTCTATGTTGAAAGTGTCCACTGCCGTGGTGGTCTGGGTACATGCTCTATGTTGAATGTGTCCACTGCCGTGGTGGTCTGGGTACATGCTGTATGTTGAATGTGTCCACTGCCGTGGTGGTCTGGGTACATGCTGTATGTTGAATGTGTCCACTGCCGTGGTGGTCTGGGTACATGCTGTATGTTGAATGTGTCCACTGCCGTGGTGGTCTGGGTGTGAGTGGAGTGCTGCTGCCTGTGCTCGTGTAGCACACACAGATCCCGGGCTTCAGTTGATGAGCCATTTTAGATCACTTCATGCAGTGCCACTATCAGTCAGCTTCCAGTCGGCTCTCTAGGGAACCCCCTAAAAAGTTGCCTGATAAAGCCCCCTGTCTTCCCAGGAAGATGCGTCGCAGGAGCCGAGAGAGGAGCCGGAGAAAGAGGGAAAGAGAAAGCTCTCATTATTTCTCCCTAATTGCCCACGAGTGACCCCCCTATTCCCCCTTCTGCAGCCAGGTACGGTGCCTCATTACAGGCAGCCAGTCTCCTCCTCTGTTCTCCCAGGAGAGAGGCATGAAAAGGCCATGAAAGGCCTCCTCTGACAGGGCCAGCCAGACTGGACCAATTAAACAGCCTATTCCTGCGCTCTGATTGGCTGCTCGGCGGCTTCCGGCTCGTCTCTACTTCGCCGGGAGACGCTCCGTCGTCCTAGGTCAAGTCGGGCCGGTTTGTTTCCAGGGCGGAGAGGCTAAGGGGTGAGGGCAGCGCTGTCTAGCCGCCTCCCTCTCCTGGTGCGTGTGCAGATTTGTCACGGCGCCGTGCCCTTGCTGTGGAAGGTCAGCGTGTTGATACCCAGCCTGAGGAGAGGTAGCTGCAGCACAATGACGTCGGGACTTTATCAAACAAACTGAAGTAAAACAACCATGTGGAGAGCAAAGGAGAGAATTAACGGCATACCAAATGAATGTGTCAGGAAAGAGTCAACAACCATTTAGATCCCCCATAGAGTCTCTCTCACTCTCTCTCTCTCTCTCTCTCTCTCTCTCTCTCTCTCTCTCTCTCTCTCTCTCTCTCTCTCTCTCTCTCTCTCTCTCTCTCTCTCTCTCTCTCTCTCTCTCTCTCTCTCTCTCTCTCTCTCTCTCTCTCTCTCTCTCTCTCTCTCTCTCTCTCTCTCTCTCTCTCTCTCTCTCTCCAATTACTCTCGCGCGACTAAAATAGTTGTGTCTTAATTTAAGGTCAGGCGTTGCGACAGAGACTGGGCGTCAAAGTTAAATTGATGGTGACTTTTAGTCACCGTGGCGTCATAGCCCCATGAAGGCTAAATGTAATTGTTCCGAGTCCCTCCGTCTCTCCCAGTGCCAGGTGACTCAGAGTGTGGCTGAATAAATGACCCAGTCAAGGTGGGCTTCCTGTGTCATGCCAGAAGCATCAAAGACAAACCTCGTAACCTTGCCTGTGGGGGCCATTTCCCTTTCACCTGAAGAACTCCATTTTCCCTTCCCCAAGGCTCAAGGCATTCAAGCCTATCTGCCACTCTATAATGACTGACCAGAGAGCCTCATTCAGGAGCACTCCTGTCTATTACTGACATGAAAGACGATACTTTCAACAAAAACACTTTCAAAGACACTTTTTTTTTTCTGACTAGAAAAACGTGGATTCTCTCAAGGTCATGTCAGCTTCCATTGAAGCGATTCAAAGTGAAACGCCCCTAAAAGTAAACATTGTGACCGGAAAAGTGTGAACAATGATGGCGCTCTGTGACTATAGCACTACTCACTATATGGAGTCTATGACAGCTCCAGTGGCTGTGTTTAAGGCACGGGGAGGGGGCGGAGTTGAGGAGCTGATTGGTCTGCTGCCTCCTGGGGTGTGTTTGCCTACAGGGGAAGGTGAAAGGTGAAGACACTGTCCTCGGCTCCTGGGCCCCTGGGAGACGCTGGAGGAAAGGTGTTAATGCAGATGCTGCAGCCTCCAAGGTTCCACAAATTACACCTTTCCAGGGAACTGGCCTAAAGTGCCTCCATTAGTCAATACACCGGTAGACACGACAACCAGAGACAAAGCCTGGCAGCCATCTTGAGAACCGACATCGCCGTGAGGATAAACCGAATCAAAACGCTATTCTGTCCTCGTCAGAGGAGAGGGGGGGACTAAACGACATACTCTAAAGTTATTCACATCTCTGAATGTTACAAAAAGACACATTGTATGGTAATGAGCAACATAACCTTTACACAGCCTGACACACTGCGTCCCTCATTTCTCATGACATGGTTCCTTTGGCAATAGCAAAACTGCTGCCCTCTCATAACCGTAACCTTACACCAAACTAAAAAAGTGACCCTAATTATACCATAGCATTAATTACGTTGAGTGAACGAGGCCCAGTAAAGTCTCAGTGGCGAGCAAACCCCCCAAGGGTGCCTTGCCCAAGACCCCACCTTGCCCCGTTCTGAGCCAGCGAGCCAGCAGCCCCGTCGCCATGCCTGGCTCTAGGTGACTTTTCTCCCCTCGCCGCTGCATAGAGCCGCCCGTGATTTATAATGTTGTGACAGTCAAATAAACAGCGCTGGAGTGAAAGGCGCTGTATTAAAGGGAATCAAATGGTGGCTCCAAATGGTGGCTTGAATGAAAATAATCTTGGTTTGGGATCTGTTCTGGGCTGGCTAATTTAAATGTGTTCAGGGTGACAGCTTACTGGGAGAAGGGCATAATGAAGTCCATTATCATCAGTGGGGCAAATTGTAAGGAACGATAACTCTCATTATCAGGGCTTTCCTGTGGAAATATGTTCATCCATTATGAAATGTGCTGAGAATGAAAACAGGGCACAAACATAAGGCGATGTAAGCTGTGACTCGCCTCTGGAAATAATGGAACGGGTCGCGCCAGAAACTGGACCAGCCTTTCAGCACAATGCTGTCACCTGCATTACTTATGCATAAGGTGATGAGGATTTTCATAGCTGACAAAAAGCCATCCATCGGATTTGGAGCTTGCTGAGAGTGTAACGTGTTGATAACTTTGATCTTGGGCTATGTTCTATGCGATGGTGTGTGCTAGCCGAAATAGCTACACAATGTGCCCATATATTTCCCATGTCTTTCTGTGCCACGGGCATTGAGAAAATGAAATATATTGTTGTAATCTGACAAATGGCAGGCTGTGCCCGCCCTTTAACGCCGTCTCCACAAATATTATCTCAAACACAGACTGGAACTAGGAAAATAAAAAAAGTGAGTCATTCCTGTTGAGAAAACAAATACATGAAGCTAACGCATAGAGGATCAAACCAAGGGTTACTTTCAGATCTCATGATAACAACAACTTTACCAAATCCTGTCACCATGGAACTCCTTATCATTCCTGAAAACAACCTGTCCCACTGGGGCCAGGAGGTGGTGTGAGAGTGGATGTGGGGACAATAGGAAGGCCAGGGGTTAGAGCTCTCACTTTCTCTATCTCACTGTGTCACACACACACACACACACACACACACACACACACACACACACACTGAAGGCTAGCGCGGGGCAGACCCAGTGGGGTGCGCGTGTGCAGTGGTCTCCTAGCAGCTATTACCCGGTGTGGTGTGGTGTGGTGGGGAGAGGAGAGACAGAGAGACAAGTGCAGGCTCCCTGACAGAGCCGGGGGCCTTTGAGAGACTCCGTGATTACTGGCACCTTTGAGTTCATGGGCACTGGAGCTGCACTTTGTTCCTCCTCAAACAACTCCTCACCTCAGGTGGACAGCAAGGGAACTAACAGGAGAGACGCCCGCTCTGTCTGCTCTCGAATCATACAAAGAAAGGCCAAGTGTTCAGGGAAATAAACGGAGAAGGCAGACCTCAGTGCCGCCATGAATGTGCAACACTATTTTGAAAAAAAAACACAAACACAAAAGCGTGTTAGTGTTCAAATATGTGCGTGTTAATTAAAAAGAATGTGCGTAGAGGTCCTTGACTGGGAATTGTTTAAATACAAGGTGAAAGGAAAAAATATGGTTTTGAAATCTTGAAATTTTGTATCCTTTCCATCAAACCAATGGAGTGTCTCTCAGTGTGATCTGAATGTCTGGCACGTTACTCCTCAGCCACTTGCTCAGGTCAATATTTGCAGAGGAAACTCCAGTCACTCTATGTACCCCTGTCAAATTTACCAAACGTGCCTTCTATGAAATTCAAAGACGAGGGAACTCTCAAGGTCAACCAGTACATATTTGGTTGTACTCATATACAGTGCATGTGAGTCTAAAGATGTCAATAAAAATGACCGCTAATCTCTAACTATATATGCCTGCTATATAACTATGTTAATGTGTACAGTGGGATATCGGCTCCCACCAATCGTCTGTGGTGATTGTATTATCTTAAAAAGTGTCTGGTGATTATATTATCTCAAAAAGTATAAGTGTAACTATATGACAAAACTAGATTAGGTTATCAAAATAAACTGCCCTTAGTTCAAAATAATGCCCATGTAGGCTACAGTTCAGCCCTCTTTGGGTTGCATACAAGGAGAGTGACAGGAGGGAGCGACAGCAGAGAGGCGGCGAGGCAGAGAAAGAGGGCAAGAGCAGTGGGAGGGAAGAGGAGCAGTGGGAGGGAGATAGGCAGAGTCGAGGCCGATAAGGAATCACTGATAAAGCCTAAAGCCTTTGCTCTGGGGTGCAGCCGTGTTCCACAGAGGAGTGACCAATCAAGATAGGGTGCAAGAGGGCTAAAGGTGTGATCAGAGTGATGACAGAGTGTCCAATGACTCAGTCAGCCCTGCCAGTGGCAATAGCTCTGACCTCAGCCACATCTTAGTTCAGTGATGGCCGAGATTTAGCACCGGGCCACAGGGCTGGGGGAATGCCATCAACACTGGCTGTTTGGATAAAGCTGAAAGCTTTACCATTTGTATTTCTTTTTGCATTGTATTCTGTTGATATCTTTATGTAATGTGTTTTCAGTGTAGTGTGCTTTGCTGCAGGGCTCGCCTGTAAACAAGACGTTGGTCTCAGTGGGACTTTACATTGGTAAATAAAGGTCAACGCTACATAGTATGTTTCACTTTAGAAATCCAAAACAAGACATTGCGTTCAACACTATTCCATCCCCCAATCCTGGCCATTTCTTGCAAAACAATAAATAAAAAAATAAAAATAGGATAGATCTATAACAGAAATCTTCATGAAATCATCAAATGAATGCAATGTAGACATACTGTAACCACAATAACTGTCACTGAGACAAAGCTGGAACACTGGGATCCACCCAGCAGGGTACGTCAGGGAGTTTCACCCAACGCTCCCAATCAGTGTTATTGTTTGCACTTGTGTTTGGTTTTGTGTATTTAAGCCCAAGCCTTTGTTTTCGCTATGTCCCGTCGTTGTCTTACCTGTGTCAGTATGTGGTGTAGTCTTATCTTAAGTAAACCAGTGATAATACTAGTCATTTACCTAGAAGTCTGTCACTATTCATTGCTTGTTTGTATATCGTTTCTACTCACCTTGAAGGTCCGTAGAAACCATCTCTGCATTTGTGTCCTTATCCACACCTACAACCCTTATAATAATGTTCACCATTGTTTTGATGTGGTTTTGGTTTGCTGGGATTATAAAAATGACCCTTAGTTGTATGTACTACCAGGCTGACGCTGTGACATCGTTGTGATTACCGAAACTCATACTGTGCGTTTTTGAATGCTATAGATGTGAGGCAACATAACAGCATGTTGCGCACTAAATGTTTCTTACTGATGCACAGTGCTTAATATTGTTATTTCAACCAATAAAAAGGTTAACATTGCAGCTTTAAATAAAAAATTCATATACCTAGGTGTTGAAGTAATTCTTTAATGGTATAATTCTTAAACATGTGATGCAGTCAAATACATAAAATTTGAGTAGATTTTAAAAGGAATCATCTGTGAACTACCAATTAGACAATGCAGGTGTTTAAAATGTGCTTCTTGCGACTGAGTTGCGAGTACACCAGTTCATCCAAAGAGGTTCCCATCATGCAGCTTTCAGTTAAAGAAACGTCCCGATTTTCGAGCTGCATCATGAATTTTTATAAGCGGTAGGTGCAGGGGCATATTTTCTTCCTGAATGGTTGACAGTTGCAAAGTGTGCACATATTGACGGTGATTAGAATCGGTGAGGGCTCAAACTATGAATATTCAGGAGCACCTGTCTATGGTGAAACTCTGCTCAACAACGCATGGTCAGAACCCTCAGTATAAACCTTCGAGACACACCTCCTGTGCCATATCCTGTGGACAATGAGTTCATGTTGAGGCAGCTAGCACCTTCCCGAAAATGTTAAATGGGGCACGTAGCATCACATGCCTGTACTCTATCACGAGAAGGTTATATACTTTCTCGTTCTCTGACGTGATTGTTAGTTTTACCATAGATACGAACGACATTGCCGAGAATCATTCTGGCTACATTGCTTGGCAACCGTCTTTTGCTTTTACACTGAGGACAGCACAATAACTAATAATAATTTAAATATGATTTTACGTGTTCGTTGCTATGATAACAACATTTTGATACAAAAAACGTCACCGTTGATTCTCACAACAGCTGAAGTTCAGCGGGCAATCTCCAGTCATGTCACAGAGGATTTTATAAAATCATGAACTAATGATGTGATGGTGGCCTTTAATGATCCCTGAGTGCCCAGATGGATGCAATTAGCAACACATCATTCAAATAAAAGGAATACAATAAAGATGAATGTGTGTGTTTGAACAGTGTACGGATGTGAACTCTCAGTCACAAACCCGAAATCGTTCTCTCCTTGAACACCACAGGGACACACAGTATTTAATACTACTGTAAGGTTCACAAGTTGTTAATTCATATATTTGAGTTAATTTACTAAAAATATATATTTACAATGTTTACAGTTATTTACGTAGCCTATTTACATATTTTGATATTTACATCAAACTGTTATAATTATCTGTTTAATCTACCTCTGTGGTTTTCCCTCAGATTTACCTTAGTCTAAGTCATTCTAGCCTCTGATTGGTTAGTTCAGCGTGATGAGAATTATAAAGGACGGAGTGTGATGAGTTTGTAAACTGATGAAATGAGATGTGAAGTGCTGCTTAAGAAAGTAACCCGTCTCCATCCTGCTGTTTCTTCTTATAAAGAGTGATCCATCCACCACATATCGAACCCTCACGTTACACTACTACAATACAACATGTATAGTATTTGAATCTGCTTGCCTTTAAAAAACAGAACTGGTGCAATGCCGGTTCAACTGGTGAACGACCCTTAGGGGGCTTAACACCGGATCCGTATGAGCACGTGGATGCCATCTTCGAGTCTCTACAACCTATACAATATAACTATTTATCTTTTACTGTAAATGACCCTTTTATTAGTAGTAGCGTTATATGCACTGTGGGGTTGACCTAATCTAGCGGTCAACACTTAGTGCGGCGCAATATGGCGGCTCCGAGGTGAATCAATTGTGTTGATCTTTATGTTTATATTAATTGATCGAGGACCACTGATCCAAAGAACTTCACAGTCGAGTATGAATATTCATGGGTGCAAAGCAATACACCTGCCCAATATTCAACTTCATACAGTACCCGGTCATTGCTAAAGTTGAGTCACAGACGTAAATACATACACACAATTCCTGCCTTTGTAGTTAGATGGTGGAAAAACAACCTAAAAGCCTAATAAGTGATCTACCAGTGTGTTCATTAGTTACAAAAATGTCATTATTCATTTTTATTTATTTATTTATTTGTTTTTTAAATACAGTCTTACTATTTATATTTGTCAGCTGAAAAGAGACAGTGAGGCTTTAGCCTGTCAATCAGACTTTCCTAGTCCCTCCCCTGACTATCTAACGAGGATTATTCTCCCTGCCACCGCTCGGACGGATCAACACACATTCTCCGGTCATTACCTGGAATGTTGCTGACATGTCTTTGCTTTGTCCACAGCTATTATGCATAGTTTAACCACTATACAGTACTGTGGATGCTACCAGAGGAGGAGATGGGGGGTGGGGGGGATGGGGGGGGTAGAGGTGGAAGCTTATTGCAGAGTTAAGCTGCAGCGGCAGTTTCCATAACAACTACCTGCAAAAATCTGCTCCTGCGACCATCATTAGAATAACATTTTTACCTGTCAAGTGAGCATTACCAGAATCTACATGAGCAATGAGGTTTGAGTAACGAAACAAAAAGTGTCAGAGTCCCTCTTAGAGCCCTCAATAGACAGCTGTCAAGGCTGGGGGATGTATCTCGCCGTATGCTGCAAAATATAGACTAAGCCAGTGTTCTGACTGATATATATATATATATATATATATATATATATATATATATATATATATATATATATATACATTTATATGTATATATATGTGTGGTATGTGAGACCTGCTGTGGAAACAGCATCAATCCACGGAGGGGAACGGGTAGCTCTGTCATTGTGTTGAGACCATGATAATAATGCTGATTGCCTTTCATCATCACTCCCCTGTTGTCTTAGACCTAGCGGAGCACCAACCATGCATCGTGCACCATTTATGATTGGCAGTTTTGAATAAATCGAAGGTATTTGTTATGTTTAGCTATGGCTGACGTTGAATTGTGAAATGAGTTTGTAAATCACTAGCTGACCGGATTAGATTAGTCACAATGGACAACACACTGTAACTATAGTACGATGCATTGTAGTGCATGGTGCAGCCGTGGAAACCATTTCGTGAGGTGCGTCGGCCGTAGCCCCAGGTTGAACAGTTTATAATGAGCCCTAGGCCTGTGGATATTTCAGATGTATGTGGTCTTCCCCACACCTATGTCACATATGCTTTGAACGTTTCTACCCAAAGAACTATAAAAATGTAAGCTCGCAACCTGATTTTGAAATAAAAATAAATAAATGTCCATTCATAGATGTTTTAGGATGTGTGACTTATTGGTTGTGTGCATATGACCTCCCCTTCCCCCTGCCTTGCTGATTGGTGGTGTACGTATGGCCTCCTCTTCCCCCTGCCTTGCTGATTGGTTGTGTACGTATGGCCTCCCCTTCCCCCTGCCTTGCTGATTGGTTGTGTACGTATGGTCTCCCCTTCCCCCTTCCTCGGTTCAGAACAGAAACCAAACCAAAGACGGGGGGGAGGTGATAAGGGGGATGAGCAGGTTATTTCCCAAACTAAGGACCAGTTCTTTTAAATAAATGTGGTTTAATCTCAGAACAGATGAACCCACTCACTCCCTTAGAAGGCCTTGATCCTAATCTCTCCTCTCCTTTTTCCCCCCTTTTTCCTTTCATGGGGACACGCAGTGACCAGCTCAAGGAGAAACAGGTCCTCTCCATTCAACCCCAGCTCTGATCCTGCATTAACATCTTACCGTTAAAAGAGGATAATCAGGAGTTTAAAGAACAAGTGAAAGGGAATATGTTAAGTGTGGGCCAGTGTAGGGTATCATTTAAAAATCAGTGCCGATGGCTTCATTGCTGGCAGGCGGCAGAGGGGCGGGTAACCTTGAGCCAGGGCTTGCAGAGGGGCCCCGGTGACCAGGGAGGGACCAGGGGGGGATGGGGAGAGGGATCGGCTCTTTTGGCTTTCACATTCTGCTCAGCAGGCACCCGGGGGCTATAACCCTGAGAATCCGTATTAGGTGAGCCAAAGTCACCATTAATATAGAGCAGTGGGCCATACTATAACCTTACACTTCACATCTCTGGGGTGTCCTGACTGGAGAGAGAGAAAAAATGGTGCTTCGGAACAATCACTCGGGAGGACTTTCAAGAGTGACCTCTTACCAAAGTCAATCCATTCGCTGTTCTCTTTTTTCCCCGTTTTCTTTTTTTTTTTATCTGTTTGCATTGCCTGCTCAATCTCTCCATCTCTGTGGCTTGGCACAGCGGCGCTGGCCTTGTGCTCCATGGGCAGCCATGTCAGCGCAGAGGCAGAGAGGCTGCTTCTCCTTCCCAGGATGCAATTACAGATTAGCGGCAGAACACAAGTTCAGGCCTTCATACCCCCACATCTCATCCAGCTACGTTACAGCCCTACATTTCCTCCTTGTATTTCAACCACTGCAGGGGGAAAAGATTCATAAGCGTAAAATAATAACAACCCATGCAGCTGAACAACCCAACAGGATACAAATGATAATAGCCTATTTGCAGCCCAGAGGCAATAAATATATAATTCATAACTTATCTTGCCACTATCATTAAATTGTTGCAATCATTGACTGTTTGATCTAGCTGTGGCTAAAAACCAAAGGTAGTGACATTAGGGGCAGGCTGAGGTAAATGTATCTTGCAATACCCTCAGATGAAGGATATGATTGCCCCTGGTATCAACACCGGGGTCATTGAATAGGCCACTGTTTTCAGAGCGAGGGCAAATTGAACACCCTTCTCCCTCAACACAACTCAGCTGAGGGCGCAGCAGGCTTAGGGGAAAGGTCCAAGGAAGCTTGATTATGATGATTGGCACCTGTGAAAGAGGGCTTGGGCAAGTGCAAGGACCATATCAAAGAGGATCAGCCAGGGCAGAGTGTGACCTGACTGTTATTAGGTGCTGAAATGAAATGACCAGACTATAGCCCTGCCAGAAATCATTTAACCAGTCACAGCTGAGATTGAAGCAGAGACACACACATTCAATACACATTCAGTGTACAGCCCCGCAGTATTTAATAACCCTCCGAGTTTCAAAATGAAAAAGATGGAAAAATTTCTGCTTCTCTTATTTGCACCACTGTAATTATTGCAGGAATTCTAAATATCCAACTCCAGCTGTTGGAAAACCTCAGTAATGAACCACAAATGATCTGTAATAGCATTGAAAAAAGAAACATGGTAAATCCTATCAACAAACAAAAGGGACATGAAGCAGAAATATCTACTTGACTGTCCGGGACTTAGTCCTATTAAGGCCATTTCAACCTGGAAACTAGAGAGGAAAGGCAACTTTTCAAAGCAATTACTCAAGGTTGGCTTGAATTATTTCCTTTGTTATGTGGAGTTCAAGCTGTCCATGGGGAGGAATCATTGAATTAACTGTTGTCCTTTGTCCTTCTGCTCTATTCCGCTGGGTCGCTCAAAAACTGCATTTCATGAGTTTTGTTTTTATCTAAATATAGGCTGTGTAAAAGAGTAAAATTCAAATACGTTAAAGAAAATGTAGGTAATTTCAGCCAGGATATTTCCAGCACAATGGTATTTAGAAATTCTGATTGCATTTAAACAGAAAAAAACTGTAACCACACATTTGGGTTGTATTTACCTTGTAATAGAAAGAGCTTGTTTTGTTTAGCAACCAAACCGGGTCTGGCAAATGAATGAGGCATGGTTATCATTCAAATCGTTCTTTGGAAATCACTTCAGCCCTGGCATTGAGCTAGCCAGCCTATTTGGAATGTTTGCCGATCAGTCAAGCAGACATCTTTGTTAGCTCAATGTTTTGACTTGCAGATTTGTCTTTCTTTATTCACAGCTATTGCAGAAAATTATTTAATACCTTGATGTGAATACGATCATTGGAAACAGTAAATAAAGAGTAGGCGGCTACTCACACCAATACTGCTACAGGTCCAACAGTGTGAGGGTATCTCCCCCAAATCTAAAATTGCCTCTTTATAGCACCAACAACTCCGCCCCAGGAGCTGTCTGATTGACTATCTGAAAACACTTTACAAGGTAAACGTACAACTATCAAACACAACTTGCATATTACACAACACATGCAAGTATGTTTGAATACAGCTCTATCCTACTTACACAATTACACAGATATTATTAGGCTTTACATTTCTTTTCTATAGGTTCCCTGTGTAGGGTTTCTGGTTCACTACTTATTGTGTGTAAATTACTCTATCAATTTTGTAGATTATCAATTAATTCATAAATTAATATTATAATCGATCAATTTGATATTAAATAATTAAGGGGGCACCACCCAAAGATTTAAGCTTATTGCATGGCTCGATGGGAAACCAGGTCTGATTTGGCATTAATTTAATAAGTAGGCCTAGTTGAAGTTTTAGTCTCAATTCTGAAGTAGTGACGTTCTAAGTTACGAGAATAAATGATTGTGTGAAACGAAGATATGACACAGCTGGGATTGGTTGCAAAGCAATTCTATTTATTTACTAGTCTAAAACACATGAAAATTACAGTACTACAAAGAATGACTAAATGATGACATTAATAAACTAAAGTGGTTAGTAGCTAAACATACACAGTATAACAGTTCAAATATTGATAAATTATGGGAAGCATAACTCATCAGAAATTGTCTAAGCTTTAGCATTCAACGCTCAACGTATGATAAGCATGGGTTACGTTACTGTGAGAAGAAAGGCGGAGCTGTGGCTCACGGATTGGATTTATTAGCTTGTTGTTGTGGCTGGAGCCAGTTTGAGAAGTCCGTGGTTCCTTTGGTAAAGTTCTGAAAGTTAGTTCCTTGTTTGAATAAACATGGAACAGCAACGTGGGTTTTTGGTCTTCTTTGACGTGTTAATTGTGCGCTGGTTCAGTTTGAAAGTGTGCAAGGTTTTCCGGCCTTGTAGTGAGGAAAAAGGCCTAAAATCCTTTGTCCAAAGAGTTGCTTGCAGACACGTGGTCAAGGATTAAGTTTGGGTGCAAATTTTATCCTGTTAGAACGAGGTGGCCGACCAGGTTCTTGCGGATGTTAAAAGCCAGGTTCCCTGGATGAGAACTCTATTTATAGTTTGAGAGGGGGTTTCCAAAAAGGTGGCTGAGGTCACCTGATTGGCCACTGGTCAGGGACTAGAGGTGTAAATTATCTCACTGTATGAGATAAGGTTTTTCAGCTTGATTAGCTCAAATCATTTTCTTTCTATTTATACCTGTATGCTAAGAATATGTTCTATATAAACGTTTGCAAAGTTTACAAAATATCATGGTGGACATTTGGATACCAAACATGACTAGGCTAATTATGTTAGTTAGCTTAATAAAACAATACAAAATATATAATTATTACAAAATACAAACGATTGATGTTACAATTTCTTCTCATTGTCAATGTCCAATAATTTAATTGATTGTTCCTTTGCGACAGTTTCTTAATCCCAATTCATAAATCCTTAAAGTAGCAGTTGGAATGGCTGGAATAGAGTTAAGGTTTTATGACCCTTTGTGTTGAGAGACCATGCTTCGATTCTCTGGAATGAGGGGGATGGTTTGAGGATTGGTTTCCCTACACCTGTAACTAATGGTTTGGTCTGGATGACGTCATCGTTTCGTTACATACCCAGAACTATCGTGTGCTGCCGTTCTAAACTGGTAATGTGTGAGAATGTTTGCTTATAGGTTTTATTTTTAATTTTTGCTGGTCCAGCTGAATGGGGGTTGTTTTATTGTCTTGATTTCATTTTCTCAGTCTGTTTATTACGTGAAGCTAGCACATCAGAACGTATTCAATTTAAATAATAAATATTAGACTGTGTTTTTTTTTGCTGCTTCAGAAAATTTAGAACCAACTAATAAAAAAGACAGTTTCCGGTTTTTGTCAACCAAAATCTGTTCACCCACTCATACCCTGAGTAGCCTATTAAACTCTTGATTTGCCCCCACATCTAAACGGCCCTCTGTCTAATTGCTTGTTTCCATATTCTACCTTCCCCAGCCATGTCTCCATTACCCTTCCCTCTGTTCCCCGCTCCCCTGTGCATCTCCGTGGGGGGCCGCTTCACTCACCACTCCCTCTGTTGTCTCCCAGGTCCTCTAGCCTTTGCACAAACAGATTGATCACTTCCACCTCTCTGTCACCTTCCATGTCCTCGGCTCAAAATACACCTTTCACAACCAATGTCGCTGACCGACCACCTCCGATCCTTGGCCCTCCCTCGTTTGACCCCATGGCCTCAGGCTTAAATCCTCTTCATATGTCTGCAGCCGTGTTTGGGCCGTCGAACTTTGACCTGTGAACTTTCGTCGAGAGGGTCCCCTTCCAATTTTGTCTCAGGCTGCTCTGAGGTCGTGGCGTGACTGTTTCCAGCTGGGAGGCTGACGTGCAATAAGGGCTGATTACGCTGTTATTAGGTTCCCTTCCCTCGTAAAGAAACAACCCTCTGAGTTGTTGACTAAGTCGCTCCCTTTACGGGGGTCAATAAAAGGGAAATGATAAATCGCTCTGGAGCCCGAGGCAAGCGTGCCGTCCACCATGCCCAACCTTAAGGGACAGACAGGGGGCCAGCCAGTGGCCTGGTGACAGTTATACTGTGTAATCACGGCCCTTCCTATTGTTCCAGCCATAAATCTCAGCGCTGCCCATTCCCACCCAATGATGGGATCTCTCAGCAGCGATCCTCTTATCTCCTCCACAACACGGAACACGCAGGAGGAGAGGGGAGGTCACGGCAAAGACGCGAGAGACTTTCTGAAATAACAAGTTTGGGCCTCGTAAAGCAGAAGTAAAGCAATCATCTCCAGATCAATGGCCTACCTACCCACCTACGGCCGCCATGCCCTTGGAAAGCAGACGTCACTGCCTGTAGGTTACACTGAGAGGATGACATGTGAGGCTGTGCTGAAGTGTCTCCATCGAGCGGGGGGGGGGGTCAGCGGAGCTACACCACCGTCTGCTCCTAAAGGGCTCTTGACCATGGAGCAGTGTCTAATGGAGAAAGCCCTCCAGAGCAGATGCATCTAAGCAATTCAAATCTAATGTGTGCATTATGTCCACTCCAAACCGCTTGGCTAGGCGGAGAACTGCTGAGCACTGCTAAGCCCAAGGTGTCACCAAGGGGACAGAGGAGCGCTCGCCACCATGTCAGCTGCTCTTGTGTGAAGGGAGCAGGTAAATGCTGCATCAAGAGGAGATTCTGTCTTTTGCGGGGGTTAGGGTGCGAGAGGGTGTGGGGCAGATTGTTTGGGCTGCAGTCGTACACTTGCTTAACCACAACAGCTGATGTAAAAAGGGGAAACATGAGCGTAAAAAAAACCGAACCGAAAAAAAGCTGGAGAACATATGAAATGTGATTGTGGTGTAAGGCAAAGCGAGCAGCGATAATCATCAGCTCTGATGGGGCCCCCTTATGGCCCATCGATTTCCAATGGCTGCGATCATAGAAAGCTGGGGGGGTAATTACACTGTGCAAGCAGAGGCCGTCCTGAGCAAATATCATTATCATCAGATTAGAATGAAAGGCTGGCAGAGGTGGAAGGCGGGCTGGGTGAAGGAGACCCAGAGGAGACGCTGGCGAGAAGCCGTCGCAGACCTCCCCGTGCCTCTGACCCCTTCATCTGTCTTTCCTCCTCCTCCTCCTCCTCCTTCTCCCGCCATCTCATCTGCCGAGCCACCTCCACAGGTCAGCCCTACATCGCACTGACACAAACAAGGGGAGTGCGGGTCACCCAGCCATAGCCATTCATCACCCAGAGACAAGGCTGATGATGAGAATGATACCTCACAGTAGCAAGCATGTAAGCATGGAGAAAGCCCCATGGAGGCGTGGTGTCACCCTGCAGCAGCAGCACTGATATCAGTGTCATCGTTTCCACATCTCTCTAACCTGCACGCCTAATCCCTAGCACGACATTTTGCTGTTTTAATTACCACAACAAAGAGCAAGGCAGCTGCTGGAAAGCCATCTTAATGCGAGTCAAGATAATAGATGTCAAAACCACTTCCAGGTGCCTGCTTCCAGCGGAGCATCTGCCACCTGTGAAATTATTTTAAGTGTAAGTGCATAAAAGCACTTTGTAAAGCATAAACACAACACATTACTTTTTGAATTGCTTTGTCATGCTTCTAAAGGATCCCCCCTCCCCCCTCCCCCTCCCCCTCTCAAAATGAAACATACCGGTATAATATGGCAGCGTCTGTACTCTGCGTGATAGAGTGATGATGAAGGGATGGAGGCTGGTTGTGCGGTATAGGGTGACCTAAGGCCCCCAGGGCCCCCAGCTCTCTGGGTCCCCCTGGGAAGATGCGGCCCAGGCCCCTCTGACGAGCCTCTGACGTCTCTGTCTGTGGCGCTCAGCGTGGGAGCATTAACATGAACGAGGCGTGGTGCCGGGGTCCGCCTGTCAGGGGCTGTCACCGCGGACGACAGAGGAGAGCCGCCTCTGCATTAACCTCACAGCTTATCTCCCACTCTCTGCGCATCCCGCAAAAAAATGGGAGGATTAGTGCTCAGTCAGGAATTGCTTTTTGGGTCCTTGTCACTCCTTGACTCTTATTGAGGACCCCCCCCCCCCCCACACACACACACACACACACACACCTTGCCCCCTAACACCACCTATCCTAGCACCTATTTTCCGCCCTCTGCCACTCTCCATCAGGAAGGGAGTCCCTGGTGTTTAAATCATCTTTTTTCTTGCCCTTCGTCTCCCTCCCCCCTTGCCGTCGCCTTTTCCTTCCCCTCCGTTGGAGTGTTCCTTCAGCAGCCTCTTGACATTCCCTCCACAGTAATCTCCATGGCTTGCTCCTCCGGGGGCGAGGTGTGCGGTACTGTGACTGACGAGGACACAGTGTACAGGGGGAAGCTGGGCCCCCGCCATGCCGAGCCCAGGCTGGAGGTGGTCCTACGGAACTCACAACTGCTGTCCCGCTCCTCTTCTTCCTCCTCCTCGTCATCTTCCTCCTCTTTCCTCCCGTACATGGGGACGCCTGGCTCCCTGCCAGTGGGGGGCTCTCTGGGCTTCTGAGACTGCGGCTGCAATGTTGGGAGAGACTAATCCATATCTCTGGACCTCAGGCCTAATCTAACAGACTGAATGTGAGCAGGAGTCAATAGCTGCTTAATTACTAACGAGAGTAATGACAATAACAATCACATCCTCTCCTGGCCGACGTAATTAAGGGAGGCATGAAAGGAATATCAAGGGAGTGCTGCCTCCGAGCAAGGCAGCAATTAGTGGTGGAGCGGAGCAGGCGTCTTCCGGCTACGAAGCAGGAGACGGGGAAGGAAAACATCAGGTCAGTCTGTTCCGTGGCTTCAAACACCTTGTCCTCCTTCAGGCTTTCACTACGCCGCTCTGCTGCAATGTGTCGGCCGGGCTTCTTCACACTTCCCCTGCCTCTCCGCCATGGCGTTTCACAAGGTCTGGTACAGCCAGCCTCTCTCTCTCTCCCTCTCCCCCTCTCTCTCTCTCTCTCTCTCTCTCTCTCTCTCTCTCTCTCTCTCTCTCTCTCTCTCTCTCTCTCTCTCTCTCTCTCTCTCTCTCTCTCTCTCTCTCTCTCTCTCTCTCTCTCTCTCTCTCTCTCTCTCTCTCTCTCTCTCTCTCTCTCTCTCTCTCTCTCTCTCTCTCTCTCTCTCTCTCTCTCTCTCTCTCTCTCTCTCTCTCTCTCTCTCTCTCTCTCCCCCTCTCTCTCTCTCGCACCTCGCTGGCAGCTGCCATGTGTGTCTGTCGGCCCTCCTGCTCATGTTCCCAGCACTGAGCGGGCACAGCGGGAAGCCCGCGGAAACACTCAATTTCTCTAATGGCCCGAAATGGAGTAAATATCACTGTGCCCCTGCCTTTTGCTACTCATTCAAGCTCTGATTTTGCTTGCCGCCTAATTTCCTGGTGCATCAACAAAGGCAGAGGGCGTTTCAGCGGAGAGGGAACCCTGGCACTTTTTTCTTTCTCTTTTTTTCCCGCTTCCCTTCACTTGCCGCTCACTTCATTTCACAGCAATTATCCCGAATCAGTCTGCACATTCTGCCACGGAAACTCAAGGGAACGACCTCTCCACTAATTGCTTTTAAAATGGAAATAAAAAATAATCACACGGCTACTTTGTCAAAATGACTCCTGTTATAGAGCATTTGGTGGCAGAAATTGATCTGGGACTCTTCCTGATGTCATATATTTAAATGCTCCCTGTGCCCTTTCATGCCTAAATCTGTATCCCCTCAAAAAAAGAAGCGTTCTGTTTTCCAAAATCCTGACCTTGGGCTGTTTGATAGGGAGTCCCACTGTTCCCCTCACACAGACACATGCACCATGGAGCCACCGTTCTTTTAGGTGTTAGGAAGTCTCCTCGTTCTCCCCCGTTTCAGATGTCAGGGGGGCGGGCGGGCAGGCGGGCGGGCGGGCGCTGATGAGCTGAGGTATGAATGTATGGTGGGAGGCAAGAGCAGGCAGCTGCTGCAGTGCATCTCTATACGGGAGCCATTTTGAGTGTTTCAGAGGAGCTCTGAGTCAGAGTGAGTGGGGTGCCAGATAGAAGGGCATTACTGGGGGGAGGGCGCGTGGTTGCCCTTCCATGTGGGCTGGAATAAAAGATGGAGGTTCCTCTGCTGTTCCAATAGAGCCATGCTGATCAGAAACACACCGACACAGCGTGCTGGATAGGTTAACGTGTAATTACTACCATAAACATGCTTTTCACGTTCATTACAAATTCATGTTGAATAAGAGGTGTATTTTAGAGGGTGATTACAATCAAATGCATAGGTTGTCTCCCTGTCCAATCATAATGTCATGAAAGACCTCAGGCACAATTGAATGGTTTGGACACAGTCACCTTAAATAATGATGTGCTCGCTAACCGTGGCGTGGAACTTAGAAGTTACTTTTTATTTATTTTTTTCAGGTAGCTCTTTTGCTCTTTTATTCTTTAGGAATTCCTTAGTAGCCTGGCACTCCACAAAGGCGGCATTATCTGACGAGAAACAGCCACACTTAATCTATGTAGTCTAAATGCACTTAAAGAAATGATTAAATATAAGGCACAGAAACCCAAATGTCACCGGTGAGCTCCTTTTTGAAGCTTTGTGTAAGACATAAAGGCATAAAGCAAAATGTTAATGAATTGTCTGTGGACTAGAAGATCAGAGGAGCCAAACGAATTTCATATCACACCTAAAGACCTGGCATTTAATTAAAGTGGCTTGAGAAATGGCTGCCTGGTCGGCTGACAACGACTTCTCTTGAAGCAAATTAAAGAAATCAATTACTGGCTTGTGAAGGTGTAAAGCCAGCACACTAGAGCCACCCAGCGCCACAAAGAGACACCCGACTGGGATGGGGGTGGAACGGAGGAGGGGGCACAACCCCCTCCATGCCACATCTGACTAGAGCTGCCAGAGAGTTTATCACGTCGACCTGTTACAGGCAGCAGCGGCTGAAAGGGCCCACGCGCTGGAATGAAGCTCCAAATCAACCTGGCTGCCTCCACAAGCAGCCGCCTCCTCTACCCTGCCTCTCCCTCCCTCTCTCTCGCTCTCTCTCTCTCTCTCTCTCTCTCTCTTTCACACACACACACACACACACACACACACACACACACACACACACACACACATAGCTGACTCTTACATCACGGCCGTTCCTTTAGCCTCTCTTGCAGCTTGGCTGGTGGGGCATGGTCCAGGTTGCAGTAACTCATCCCTTTTCATCCTTTCCTAAACTGGTCCTGACAGAAAGTTATAAAGAGCCCATCTAGTGGTGAATAGATCAATAAATAAACAGATGGTCATTTTTATCAAAGCAGCTTCCTGGGAGAGTGATAAGGGAATGTATTATGCTCAGAATGAGGAAAGGGTAAAGTGGTGTTGGAGTGCACTGGAGGTATACAGCCACTGACATGCCCCCCTGTTCAACGGCAACGCAATATACTGTCCAGACTGCACCAGGCGGGTG
This sequence comes from Galaxias olidus, assembly GCA_026901105.3. Classification (NCBI taxonomy): domain Eukaryota; kingdom Metazoa; phylum Chordata; class Actinopteri; order Galaxiiformes; family Galaxiidae; genus Galaxias; species Galaxias olidus. Next base: position 104,127 of record JAPMUY010002154.1, read on the forward strand.
GAGCTGAGTGCTCCTCTCTCTAAATGTTAATCTCACTGTTATCAAATCAATGTCATGAGGCAACAAAGCCGTGCACACACCTGATGCAAGGGCATGCTCAGACAGGGAAGGTCGTTGTGGTCGTGTAGTTTGGGCATACATTCAGATTGATGAGGTGCTGACTTGGACATTCAACCTTCTGATCCATAACACTCCTATGACAAGCAAAGCTACGAGCAAAGCTACGAGGCGGTTGAGAAATAATTGGATGATTGAATCAAAGTAAAGGGCTAGGCTGCGAGTAAGGGTCATTAGCCAGCCACCAGCACATTTGGCCCTGGGCACTGCCCTGAGCACTGTGCTGTCTCTGCCAGTTTGCTGGACACGCTGACTCTTTATTGTGGCTGGCTGTAAACAGCGTACGCACCCTCTCTCACACAGCCCTCCCCCAGTGCTCCTCTGTTTGTGCACAGGTGTTTGACAGGTGTGAAAGAGGCCTCTCTGCTCGGGACCGTGGCCCCCGTAGTGTTGCACAGTGGGGATGCTCCCCCGGTGAAATGTGGTCCGTTTCAGCAGAGCCGGCCCGGACATGACAGCTCCATGAGAGAGGCTGTCAGCGACTGGCGGGCCTGCTCCAATGTTGATCACACCCCAACAGAATGTGGCAAATATCCAGGAGAGAGCGCGAGAGAGAGAGAGAGAGGGGGGGGGGGGTGTATGAAACAGAGTGAGCACGAGTAAGGCCAACATGAACACTAAGGTGAGGCTGCAGTGTAAGACAGCACGAGGTAAAGGAGGTAACACAGGGAGAGAGACAAACTAAGATAAATAACATTAGGATTGGCAGAAATGTCATTGATCATATTTGGATCCGTACTCGGACCTGCATAATATTATCTGTGCTACTTATTTACAGAGCACATGTACACATTGACATAAAAAATTAAATACACAACAGGACAATATACAGTATATATTAATTCAACAAAGAGTGCACAACAAACCATTTTCAAAACCACATGAATTAAAGGGATTTAAATTATACATTTTCTTTTTTTACTTTATTCCAGACTCACAGGAGGGTCCATAGCAAAGAGAAAAGAAAACAAAATAAAAGAATAATTATAAACAAGAGATGTACAAGACAAAACCACAAGTAAGTGGACTGTCCACGTGTGTTTAGTTTATTCTGTCTGTATGGATGTGTTGTTATTGTGGTAGCCACCTGCATGTCGCGGTGTTCCAGGGCTAACCATTGTTAAATGATGATCAGTGAGGAAGCCAATGGAAACCCGTTCATGCATCAAATGACTGTTTACTTACAATTGAAAACACAATGAGTGAGCTCTCTGAGCGGTGGCCTGTACTCGACCCACTGATTATCTGCTGCCTCACAGACTGCATGCACAGCCACACTGCATGGCATTGCTTTTAACCTTGGCACCAGGAAAACAAAACCCAGAGCAACACGTCATGATGAAGACCCTTGTTAAGGACACGTGTAGCGTAGCATCTAGCATAGTGGTGATGTAATGAGAGTGTATGTAAATAATTAGAAATAAAGACTGTACTGCCTTATGAATGCTTTCTGACGTTGCCATACATAAAAACAAGGCCTTTCTGTTATGAGGCTCACTGTGTAGGTGCAGTTACAGTGCATGGACAGCAGGGGGTGCCCAAACTCCACACTTTGCTTTAAGGAACTGTGTGGTTCCTTCAGGAAATCAGGAAACACGATGTGGGGGTCAGATAGAGTTTCCATGCCCTCCCCAAATTCAGTGTGTGTGTTTTTGATAAGCTCTCATAGCAGAGATCTGAGACTTCCACAGGGCCCAACAGTCCTCTATGTCCTGGCGAATCTTGCTGACAGCGTACTACTACAGGATGGAGTTAATTTGAATACATATATATATATATATGAAAAAAGCTAATGAATATGAATGAGGTAAATGAAAGCTGATGAATGTTATCCCTTATCTCCATGAAGATTAGGCATTTCCCTTGAACTTGTGCCAAGGACACTCCAAGAGAAGAAATCTGATGTGCTGGCTGTTCAGGCAATTTGATGGACATTGATAAGGTAAAATCATAAAGCGGTGATATACAGCATGGGATATGCAGGATGAACAACACAAAGCACAGGCTGTTTGTCCACGGACGCGGCCCCCTAAAATCTATTTAAAATCTAGAGGATATTCAGCAGTATTGCCTAGAGCTGAAAGAGACATTCACCGAGAGAGTTATTAAAACGAATATGTCGATTAGGATACCCTCGTCCCTCGGGACTACTTTTCGCTGATGAAGGGGTATAAATTTTCATTTTCCCCTTCATTTTCTAGGTGTCAGATCGATCATGTACCATCCACACTCAAGGTGAAATCCATACAAGTGACATTTCCCTCCGTCAATGATTCACTGGGGACTGGGAGAGCCAATCAGACAGAAAGACATAAGCGCCCTGAGAGAAAAAATAAAAAACGAAATTACGTTCACGTTCCCCGAAAGACAACAGAAACAGCATATTTTCTTCCAAGAGCAACGAAAGGACAATGCATGTATTGCTGCTCCAGCAATCATCCAGTAAATCATAAAACAGTCTTTAAGCACAGGCTGAGACGCTGAGAGAAGGTCCATTAAAACAAGCAGATACAGTGATAAGATAAGTGGAAGAAACTTTGCTCTGAGGCCCAGGGCTGCATGGGGAGGCTTTCTCAGGAGGAAGGCGAAGGGGAGGGTTCTCCTCACTGTAAATACACCTGATTTGGTGGCTGGAAGGATCCCGTTAATAGGCAGTGGACAGCATCCGGTGAGGATCTCTGTGAAGTGTCTGTCTAAGTCCGCCATGCTGTTGACAGCGAGCGTCTGCCTCTTCCTGGCTGCGACCTCTCTTGGAGTACCGCTGGGCAGATCCAGAACCGGGAGAAAACTGCTCCTCATCTCCTTTGATGGTTTCAGGTGGGACTATGACCGCGATGTGGAGACGCCCAATTTGGACGCCGTGTCCAGGGATGGTGTGAAGGCCCAGTACGTGACCCCTCCTTACCTCACTATCACCAGCCCGTCACACTTTACCCTGCTGACAGGTACTGCACCAGCCTGACTAATAGCAACACACAACAGCTTTGCTATTTCTTACCAGCAGTGTGAAGCCTGTGGGGGCAGCATGCATCATTGTGGTTGCTATTTTTTACCCGTTGCTGAATGGAAGACCATTCTGAATTTCGTTTGAGAGAATTGCAAATGTGACTGAAAAAAAAAAGGAATTAACTGTAATTGAATGTCCCAGGGTCCAACAGCTTTCATAGCGGAGTAACGTGATTATGCTAGGAAGGCTGGGGGAAGAATTCTCTTTCCCTTTGCTGGAAATACTCATTTTGACTCTCAAATCATCAGCCTCTGTTTAAAAAGAAATGTAACTTCCTTGAAATTAAATTCCTCTAATCTCCGATGTTGGTCTTAAGACCTTGTCCAGAAGCGTCACGCCACTCAGAGGCTGTGTAAAGTTGATAGAATTTTTAATGCGAATATGACAGACTATGAATAATGAGTGCAGGGAGATTGATATTGACTCTTTTCCAAAGGGCGCTACGTTGAGAACCATGGTGTAATCCACAACATGTGGTTCAACACAACCACCTCTGAGAAGAAGCCTTACTACCAGTCGCAGTTTGTGAACGAGTGGTGGGACAACGGCAGCCTGCCCATCTGGATCACTGCCCAGAGACAGGTCAGGGTGATCGCCAGGATGCCCCCTTTCATCTCATCACTCTGGCAAATCTGCTTTGCTTTCATGTGGGACTGTGCATTTCATAAATCCACTTAACTGGCTTAGATACATAATCATTTGCATAGGTGTGTGTGTGTGTGTGTGTGTGTGTGTGTGTGTGTGTGTGTGTGTGTGTGTGTGTGTGTGTGTGTGTGTGTGTGCGTGTGTGTGTGTGTGTGTGTGTGTGTGTGTGTGTGTGTGTGTGTGTGTGTGTGTGAGTGGGTGGGTATGTGTGTGTCTGTATATTTCTGCTTTTGGCAGGCCGTCAGTAAGCGAGTGTGTATATTTCACATGTTTCTGTGCCCTTTTGTGACCCTGGTTGTGTTGCACCAGGGCCTGAGGGCAGGCTCTCTGCACTTCCCTGGCACAGCGTCCAGTTATCAGGGCGAAGCAGCCATGGTCAGAGATGTGGAGCCAGGGTTCTACAACTACAAAAACGAAACGCTCTGGCAACAGAACGCAGACAAGGTGATGGGGGACTGGTTCAGGGACATGGACCTGGACTTTGTTTCCCTGTACTTTGGCGAGCCCGACGGCACGGGCCACAGGTACGGCCCTGAGTCTCTGGAGCGACGGGAGATGGTCCGACAGGTGGACAGAACGGTGGGCTACATCCGCGACTCGGCACAGCGGCACGGCGTGGCCGACCAGCTCAACATCATCATCACGGCCGACCATGGCATGAGCAGCGTGTACCGTAACGGCCTGGTGAAGGAGATCACCCTCTCCAAGATCCCCGGCTTCTCCTTCAGTGACCTGGCCTTCCACCTGGTGGACTTCGGGCCCTCGGGGATGCTGCTGCCCAAGGAGGGCAGGCTGGACAAGGTGTACAACGCCCTGAAGGGGGCACATCCTAACCTCCACGTCTTCAAGAAGGAGGACATGCCCGAGCGCCTGCACTTTGCTAACAACGCCCGCATCCTTCCCATCATTCTCTTCTCTGATCCAGGATATGTTATCAACGGGGTGGGTGAAAGACAGCTTTACATTTTGTCACTTACACAGTCATCGACAGTATCATCTTCACTGACATGCTCTATGTATGCAGAATGAGACAGCAGAGGTTTGTTAATGTTGCCAATGTGAGGATGAGGACTGTTGAAAAGAGTCCAATTTCATGCTTTTATGATCATTACTTATAAACAAATGGTGACAGTTAATAAGGAATTGAAACCAAATAGAGTTTGGTTTTCAGTTATATAGTGTAGTTTATTTTGGTCTTACACTGACAACAAGTATTCCTTTTTATGTAACAACCATAATATGAGGCCCATGCTCCGCCATGGAGAATGCTCTGGTAACATGCATTTTTTCAAAGGACTACAGAAATATTGAAGGAATTATCAAGTTCATTTGGCTTGTAGCAATGGAGAAAATGAAATCTTTTAGACCGGAAACAAGGAATTAAATTCCAATCTTAATACATTACAATTCTAATCAAGTGCATTAGCACCTCCATAATCCAGGTCTGGCTGATGACACGCAGAGCTCTCACACCGCAGAAAGCTATTCATGCCCTCCAAAATTCAAAATTTGCATTTACATTTGGCTCTACTTATTCAGCCATTTCACTCTGCACCCCATTTGCAGTCTAAAGTGTATCACCCAATACAAACGAACACATTGCCGTGCTGTAAGGAATGCATATTAAGAGAAATTAAAGATGTCCTAGAGTACTGCATTGAAATACCAAGATAGCAGACAGCCATTGGTTAGATTTCACAAGAAATCTTTTAAAACACCTCGGTCTTTACAAATCAAGTTGTGATAATGCTCGTTATCTCATGTTTATGGCTAAAGTTGACCTCTCTGTTATATCACTGACAACGATAAGCAAGTTCAGAGAAGTGTTATATACAGGAATAATATTGTAACACTACTAAAACATATTTAAACATTGTCCTGCTGGTTTTGCTCATTACATATTTATTTCAGTGGAAAACTGAAGTCAGTTAATAGATTGATGTCACCTGTTACCTAAAAGGCAAAGGTGTATTATGAAGGTTTGAGAATAAATTACAACTAATTATTTTTTACATTTTCCCAAGTCCTATGCAAAATTTTGTAACGTATCCGGTTTCTGTCAGTTGGCCTATATCGCCCTCTGCTGTCAAAATGAGGGAATACCATGGAAAATGGCACAAGTTTGGCTGATACGTTGACAGTACTGTCACCAAGGTTTTCATATAGTGTAAGTGGGGCACAGTGTCATGCTGCTTTTCTCTGACCTTATGTCCCTGCAGTACCTGCCTGTGCAGTTCCACAAAGGAGAGCACGGCTTTGATAACCAGGAGATGGACATGAAGCCGTTTTTCAGGGCGGTGGGTCCAGCGTTCCGGAAGAACCTGGTGGTGGGCCCCTTTGAAACCGTGAACATATACCCCTTGATGTGTCACATACTGGGCATCCAGCCGGAGATCAATGATGGCCACCTGGATACCACAAAACACATGCTGGTCTCTGCCATAGCGGGTGAGTTTATATCCGGCTAATGACTTCACACTCCCTGTGGCCCTAAAAGTGTGTCACTCCAGCACCTGCTACTTCATTTCTTAGTGAGCCATCCATCATGGATAACTTAATAAATGTCCGCCGATGCAGCGTAGCTGGGGGAAAAAAAATGAATTATAGGTGGATACAAGAGTCAAAATAGATATTAAAATATATTTGAGGGAATCGTAAAGCAAATTGTAAATAAGTACAATTTTCTAAATGTTTTTTGTAAGTATATTGTGCATTTCCTTTTTAGATGATGGTGAAGTTAATAATAATACACTACAGAATGTCTTCACTGGATTGTCAGTAGTGGCTGGATTTCTGGTGGTGGTCTTTATAGGGACTCTGTCCTACACAGTACACAACAAAAGGAAAGGTGGTTCAAAGTAAGCCCTTCATTTCATCACCTATTGTTTTACAGACTTTAGTAATGCAGTAAACATTTACACTATGCATTGTCACTAATGCTTTGTCACTTTGGATATAGATGTTTTGATTATGTTAATGTAATAATAATAATAATAATAATAATAACAATAAAAATAATAATTTATTGTATTTCGTTTTTAGCGCATTTCTCAAAGACTCATAGCGCTTTACACAAATTGGTCGCCAATTAATGTAGTATAGACCTTTACCCCAAAAAACAATTGCTTTTTGCATGACGATAATGTTGACAACAAGTCAAAACCTTGGAATAAGTGGCTAATGTGTAGCCTATTTTATTTTTTATGTATTCCCCCGCTCAGATCTGCCAACTCGGAGCAACCCAAGGAGAAGGAAGAGAATAAGCAAACTTCCTTTTGAACATTGCTTCAAAATGAAGTGTGCATTGCAACAATCTGAGGTGCCGTAAAGATATGGACAATAGTGCCCCTGGTGTTTCTTGTGCTTGCAGACTACCTGTAAAAGCCTCTCAATCCCATCTGGACATCTGAAGAAAATATCCTGTTTAAAGAACAGCATTTACAGCATGCACTGCGAACAATCCGTAGTATTTATCCAGCCTGTTTGCATGGACAATCTTGCCTATCCTATAAAAATTGGGCTGCTGTATAAACTTTTATATTCTAGTGTACCCTATACTGTATGTGAACAGGAACAAGGTGAATAACCATTAGAATAGAACCATATATTATATCAAATTTGTATGTAGGTATATGACTATAATGTGTTTGTAATGTTGGAAACAATAAAAATGAAGTGGGTGACAAAATAAAATAAATTATTCATTAAAAGTAAACTAAGTGGGTCGTTTATTTTATTTTGTCTGATGTAAGTAGACCTACACTAAAAACGTTGAATAAAATAAGCAAGCAGGCTCATTCGTCATTGTAACTAGACTTTGAATGTGGAATGAAAACACACGGTATTGTGATTTGATCCCATACGACGGGGTGTGCCATTCCGCGAAGACGGAACCTGCCAAGGGACATTTCTGGAAAATGCGTTTCCAATCCGCCCTCAACTATTCTTTTCATAAAAGACTTCAGACTACGAGAAATCGGACATGGAGGAATTAAGCGCCGTTGGAGAACAGGTTTTTGATGCTGAATGCATTCTCAACAAACGACTCCGAAAGGTTTGCTAGGAATTACTATTATTTTTATATGCTTATTTTCTATCCACATTTTGTCAACACTTTGCTCTTTTTATTCGTAGGGAAAGTTGGAGTTTCTTGTGAAGTGGAGGGGATGGTCATCCAAGTAAGTGCGAGTGGTGCTGCTGCAGCTGCGTGATCCTATAACAATGAAAACAACAACAACGTGTCGCTTGTTGCTTCACGAGTATACGTGTCTCGAAAATACGCTACTTTAATTAAAATAGCATGATGAAAAGAGATATAGTAAATTGTCTTTGTATATACTAACATACTTTATTAGCCATTTGGTTTAGTCTACCTTCTTTTGTTCTTTATCTCTGGATTTCGAATAGCCTACCCAACAATCGGTGCGAAGACTACGTAGAATTGAACCATACAAATTAATACATTGTAGTGTGAAGTTTATACCATAGCGCTATTCGTTCTCAAGCTGAATTGAAAAAGTTTAGAAAAGGTTAGATTATTTGTAATTGATTAACGTTTTAAACCCACAGTTTTCCATTGTTTTAAGTATAGTTCCCCTTTCGATCATCAGTCCAGCTGTCTGTGCCTTGGCCGTTTTGTCATTCCAGTTCTATTGTCGTGGCTTTAATCCTAGCAATAATGTACCGCCCTAGTTGTCACTCGAACTCGAAATGGTGTGTTTGATTACTTCAAGCAAGGAATAGGTTACATGTAAATTAAGTGCTCAACAAGTGGGTGTGACAATGAGCAAGTGAAGATAGTAGGTGAAGTCCTAAATATTGTTTTTAAAAGTCTTCCCCTGTTATGATGTGGTTAGCTTTGATAAATAATTATATTATATATTACATACACTTTTGAAGGAAATGTGTAATTGTTTATAGACTGTTAGTCCCTGCAGTCTAGAAGTGAATGTCACATTGATAACTGAGGTATATTGTTAGAATATTGTGTAATATCGGATATCATGTCTTTATTTGCAGACACAATAGCTGGGAACCCCAAGAAAACATCCTTGACCCAAGATTACTGGCTGCCTTTAACAAAAAGTAGGTATCTCTCTTTATGATGCTAAAGCTGACCTTTCCATTCATTTCGCCCTAAAATGCGTTTGCAACTGTTCAGCTTATTAAGGTGTAATTTAACGTATTATTATATGCTTATAGCCTGCATATACACATATATTTACAGTATTTTAATTATACAATGGTTTTATTGACAAATCTTTAGTAATGTCACATATTTTGCATCTGTTATTCCACTAGTTCTTGCTGTGACGTAATTTTTTTTATATATTTTTAGAGAGCACGAAAAAGAAGTTCTCATACGTAAGAAAGGCAAAAGACCCAGAGGAAGACCCCGGAAAGTTATGGTAAGCATTGCAGTACTCAAAATGAAATCATGAAGTAAGGAAAACACCAAACTGTGAAACGTTAAGGCCATACTTGTCCCCTCTGAAAATATAATTTCTTACTCTAGGGAGATACTTCTGAAGCAAAGCAAAGCAGTTCATCATCTGCCTCATCATCGTCATCGTCAGCTTCATTGTCATCTTCATGTTCGTCATCGTCCTCTTCATCTGAGGAGGAGGAAGAGGATGGGGACCATCTTAATCAGCCAAAGCCGGCTCTCCGAACACGAGAGCTCCATCCTGTCCCTCAGAAGAAGGCACAGATAGTCATGGCAAAACAAGAGCCCCCGAGAAAGAAACGTGGCAGAAAGCCGCTCCCTCCTGAGCTCAAGGCCTTTCAACAAAACAAGAGCCCCCGCAAGCCTGCTGCCCCTAAAGACTCCCCGACAGACTTCCCAGCAGGAGTGAAGAAACCAGTTTTCCCAGCAAGAGGAGTGAAGAAACCAGTCCTCCCAGCAAGCTTCACCTTCATGGGGTTCCCGCGGAGCTCTGCCAGAGAGTCGGCAGGCGTCCAGAGTAAAGGCTCCCTCTCCCAGGTTGGCACTGTTAAAAACTCCAGCAGCCAATTGGGGCCTGGCAGGTCCCTTACTTCAGCTCCTCCCGCCCAGAACAAATCCAACCAAAGCAAATTATCTGCTTCGGATGGGACCAGTGGAACCGGTTTGGGTTTGAAAGCTGTTGCTTGTAAATCCCCTGGAGTGGCAACGTTAAACGTGATAAACCCCAAAGCCTTAACCACCAACAGCAACCAGCAAGGGGCCTCCCACAGTGCACTGGGGGCCCCTAATGGGCAGAGGAAAACAGAGGGAGCAGTGGCAGCACCACTACAGCGGGTGTCAGGCAAGGCAGCTGCCGTGCTTCCCGCTCCAAAAAGTCCTGTGAAAGCAGCCTCTGGCCCTCTGCCTGTCAATAGAGCTCCACAGGGCAACAGTGTCCCTGGCAATGGCTGTGCCCCCGTGTCCAGCCTGAGAAACGCTGCCAATCCAGCACGAAAAGCAACTGTGGCTCAGCGTCTAGAGCAGAGTCCCGCAACCCCTGGAGGACAGCCCCCCAGGAAGAGCCAGCCTGGAGGTGACCAGGTCAAAGGTGAGGAGGTCACGGAGACAGGGGCCACCGCGGAGAAGCAGACCACCAGGGCCCAGAGCAGGGCAGAGAAGAACCAGAACCAGCCCGCCGAGGTCCAGGCCCAAAGGGAGCGGTCTGCCTCCAAAGATGGTAAGCAGGCTAAAATGAGTGAGATGAGCACCGGTGAGGACGAGAGCAGCTCCGACTCGGACCAGGACCCCTCCTTCCCTACGGACGACGTTGAGGACCTGTCGTTCTCCGTCCAGACCAGCCACGACTGGAAGCCACCCCGCAATCTGATCGAACACGTGTTTGTCACTGATGTCACTGCCAACCTGGTCACTGTCACAGTCAAGGAATCTCCAACCAGCGTGGGCTTCTTCAGCCTCCGTAACTACTGACTGGGCATGGAGGCTTTCCCACGTTGCCTTTTGAAGGAAGTAGATAAGCTAGTGCAAAGTGAATGCACATAGGTTTGCTGGGTTCATGCTAACGTTCAACCTATATGCAACGTATTACTCTTCAGATCTTTCGCTTTGCTCTTTTAATGAGTGATGTGTGCATTTCATGCAATGCACATGCAACTTAAATGAATTTGGGAAAACATTGATCATGATTTCATTTAGACCAAGACTGCACAACAGTGCTAGATAATTTGTAGTATCGGTTTGAATCTTCTTTGCTTGTTGAATTCATGCTTATTATTGCATAGCAATACTACCAGCCTAGTCAATATGAAACAGTTTTAGCAAGTTGATATTTAGTTCTTAATGGAAATATATGTCTCTCAGATATACTATGATTTAGCTACCTCTCAGTTTTAATCTAGATTTTTGCTGCACATTTTTGATTGTATAATCTACAACATGTTTATACCCTTAGTAAGGCTGCAGATGCATTCAAACTGTCTCATTAGCTTGTACAACTTGTTTACAGCTCAAGTATAACGGAATATGTAGTTGTATCAACGCTTTTAAGGTTTAGCACATTTTTGACCCCAGCTTTATTCAGTCAGTGAACACGCTGTAAGTGGCAGCACAGGCTCCCAGTGTAACACAGAGAAATCCGCTGCTCCGTTGTTGACACTTATCTCATCAGTTGAAAAGAAACTTCATTCCTCAGCGCAGCCAGCCTATCAGTGGGCTTCTCCACACAGGCTCCAGCATGGGGCAGTGAGATACTCTATATCTGTTCTTCACCAGTGCCCAGATAAGAGTGTGTACTGGCCGAGGCTAGTCGCTGTCCTATCCCCCCTCCCCTCCACACACACACACACACACACTTCACCAGGGCATTAGCTAACAGCTGTATTCTTGTCAAACCGGTGATTATTATGGACAGGGCCAGTGGATAATTGCCGGTGTAGATATGGCAGGACGATGACGGACAGCACACCTGACGTAGCTCTTTCCTGTCCACAGCCAGAGTTAGCTCCCCATGAGTGGGCTCTTTGTGAGCACCCAGGGCAGGCTCTCTCTTACCGTTTCACAACTGTGCCATTTGTGGATGCAGAGAGGGCAGAATAGTATGTCAACCTGCTATTATTTTTACCCTTAACACCACAATAATCAGGTTTGGTCCTTGTCTTAACCAAGTGATTGCATTGTGTGTTAAAATGCCCAGCCTTTTCCTTTTGTAACATGAACTTCACATCACATGTGCCTACGTTTGCTTAGGAGACATTCTACCACCCACAGAAAATATGTTTATCTGATGTAACGGAAAAGAAACCACAAACATATGCTGCTTTCTACTCTCTAGAGATGAGTTGAGAAACAAAGCATTCTGCCTAAACTCCATTCTGCAATCCAGATATGCAGGCCTCTTTTTTTATTTGAAGACAAGACAAGCGTTACCCTAAAGAAAACTCATGTTGTAGGGGTTTAGAGATGGGCTGTTTTCTTAGCATAGGTACAACTCACATGTACGCATTAGAAATTCTTTACTCCCTCTATATTTATGCCTTATCTGCCAGTATGCTAACACATGTGTAAAGAAACATTTTTATGGAATTATTATTTATCTTGATGGACAGATAGTGTGTTTCCTCTAAGCAGGAAATATAATGTATTTGGTATGGTTATTTTTTTTATAAAATTGGCAGATTTGGGGCCATGCACATGGTGTTTAGCTGTAGATGAGCTACAATGCAAAATAAAAATTAAGAAATGGGATGTATTTTAATTGTTAGGATATTTCTTATTGTTACCTTGAGGTTCATACTTTTCTAGACCAAGTTCATTAACATATTGGTGGCCGCCAACAAGTAGCCCCCCCCCCCCCCCCCACAACAAGACCCAATTTATGTGACCCCCCCCCCTTTCTATTTGAATCAGTCATCTAACCAATATGTCTTATGTGAGCGTTTACTGGATGTTTGATCTTCTTCATAGTAATACTCTTTTGATGTACTAACATGGAGTGCATTTCTATTTGCAATCTATTTATTTTGAGCAAGAACTTGACAGGATATGACAATGTTACTAATCGTGTATTGTACAAGTTGTCATTATTTTCTTTAATAAATAATACTTTCTTAAATTGCGTAGTGTTTGTTTTTACCACTACCAATCAGTGAATGGGCATAATTAGCTTACATTATTCAGGGTTATTCAAGTTTCAAAGTAATGCCTGGATATAAATGAATGACAAATAAAAAGGACATCTTGGTGAAACACTGTAGATTTAATCAATTCATCGATGCATTTAGATTTACAAATAATATACACATATTTAATATTCATGCAAGTGAGCTTTACATAATTCTATCAAATGTATTTTCTACTCCAACCACTAGATGGTGCTGCTGTATTTCAAATTGGAAACATTTAGTCCAGCACTTCAACAGCGGAACAGCAAATAAATCAACTGAGCAGACAAGCAAAACATGAATGAAAACACAATAAAGTGTCTACATTTTGATCTTCAGATGATACATATTATAACTATTATTAAATAAATTACTTGAATTAAATGAAAAAAATACAAATTAAAGCAGATTTCAGAAAAAAAAGAAAGAGAATTCATAGCAATTCAATGGTGGCATAACAACGTAATTCAAAGAGTCACAGTCTTTCATTCACAAAGACACGTGGTTGGTGGAGTTTTCACAAACCTTTGACTCCACTTTCTCATTTTTCTAGTCAAGTCACGAACTGTGACAGCATCTCTTCTTTCAACTTAAAGAGGAGCTTCACAATGTCCGACACCTTTAACCTTTAGCATGCTGAAAAACATAATTTTTTACGACAAGGCAAAAACTGTAAAATCCAAGTTTAATAATCCAATCCAATTATCAGGCTCCTGAAGAAATTAGACACAATAATGTTGCTAGCAATTATATGACTTCTCTTTCTAGCCATAAAGTTGTGATATAGCCGACATTATGAAATTATGAAGTACCACTAAACCTAAACTGCTAAACCTCAGACTTTTGATATTGCACTTGGCTGTTCTTAATGTATTATTCTTATAAAAACCAACCCCCTGTGTCTCTCACAAAACAATGGATTTGTATGTATGTCTACTGTTGTTTAACTCTCTGAACTCCTGAACCAAATATGTACCATAGTCTCGACCTCCAGGGCGAATCCCAGCCACTCTCCTCCATTCAGGCCGAGTGGCTAGTGTCACACTTGACCTGCGGGTGGCATGTGACCTGCAGCCGTGACTGATAAGAGAAGTGCTGTGTTCTCTGTTCCTGTGAGGGGTCAGACAGTGGGGCTCTTCCTGGAGAGTCGTCTTACACAGACAGGCCTGCGGGGACATAAGTCAGTGTACTGGGAGTGGTGGCGGCGCCCCCACAGGTCATACATCACGGGGGGTACAGAACGGTGGCGTGGGGTTTTTAGTCTCAACGGCCAGGTCAGCGTGGAGGAGTCTCTCCTCCTGACTCCTGGGCTCATCTTAGCAGTTCATTCCCGAGCGGAAAGGCAGTTCGTCTTGGCTACGCGGTGCTTGAACAGGTATGTCTTTTTCACTTTCCCCCACAGACTCACCCTGGCTTCAAATGGAAAACCAAATCCGAGCAGTTTGATAGAGATGCCATGAGAGGCTTCCTTTAAGCACTGTTTTGCTCGGGGAGACTATGCATTGTGCGTTCTTTAAAGGCCCCTCCCCCACCCCGTCAGACGGCCCTGTCTCTCACCAGCCCTCTATTTACACACTTTAGAAAACACTGTCACAAAGAAAGACTAACTGACAGAAGTTATCATTACACAAAGCACTCGATTCCATAATTTATAGAGATCCCCATCCCGCTCCTGTGGAATTTTCCCAAAATAAATTTGAGTAAACACTTATGTGACAAAGAGACCCTCACAGTGGTCTGGTATGCATAAACAGTGTGAACAGTGTGACAGTGTAACCCCCCCTCCTACCCTGACTTCAGGCTGGGCTGGAAATGTAGAGTCTACTACTACACCCCCCCAACTCACAGCTAAATAAGCCAGACTCCAATTCATCTTACATGGCAATAACACCCTGCCCGATTCACTGTTGTTTTGGAGCCTTCCAGGGCAGGTTTGTCTCAAGGGGACTTTTTCCACCACAGGTTATTGTAGTGGTTACACAGAACGGAGCCACGCTTCATCTACTATGTCCTCTCTCTGCATCGTGCAAGTCCCACCTTCCTCAGCGCTACGTGTTACACCAGCGTTATGGCAACGCAACCAAATACTTTGGCATCCCATGTTTGTGTTTTTGCCGTGATTCCTGTACCAACACCCAGTGGCTGACTGCGTTTGAAGCTCCTGGGTTTTAACGATGGTTGGTACTCAATTTCAAAGGGCTGTTAAGAAATCTGAGCCAACCCTCCAGCAAAGCATACCTTTTTCACCCACATCTTCCCGGGCCTGTTTCTAAATCACTGCACTGAAGCAGTGTAAACAAAGTTGAGTTTGCCCTCTGATATTGAGAGGCAAGACAAGCGGCAGTCCTCCACTACGACAACATAGGCTCAGACAGACGATGTCATCCGTCTTACCTCACTGGCCATCCATCACAGCAGCGGAGTCGACATGTCTGACAGTCCCACTCTCGCTTCTCTAACTGGCACAGGCCCCCACATCTGTCACATTTTCCCCCCAGGCTCACTTTATTACCCCGATGACCCCCCCCCCCCCCCCCCCCCCCTCTCTCCCTCCCTGTGCATTTACGGACACCTGAAGGGCAAGCAGGCAGAAGAAAAACATATTGATTAGTTGTGGTATTAGATGTCATCCAGGTTCCATAAACACTTCTTGTGCTGGTCACTGCTACCTGCAGGGAATGACCAGCCAGGTAGAAATAGACAGTAAGGGAACAGCTTTTTAGGAGGACAGTCTCCTTAGGTGGAGGTCCAGCCACACAACGGACAAGGCTTGGTTAATTTAAGCCTGACTTATTAAACGAGGCTGTGTAATTATTTATGGACGGAGAGATGGAATGGATTCGATTTGGCATTATAGCTACAATATTGGTGCCCTATTTGAGTTCATGTCTAAATATGATTTAAAATACACGTCCGTCTGTCTTTCTGTCAATTAAAAGACCAGGATAAAAGCTGGTTCTTTCAGGATACTGAGTTGGGAATGATAACGTCCAAAGCCGGAGTACCGTATGTCAGGGAAGGCCTTTCCCCTGAGATAAAGAGTATTCCACCCATCCATCCCCTCTATTGTGAAGTCGAGTTGACAAAGTCAAACGGTATCTAATGAAAGCAACGCCAGGAGGTGGCAGAGGGAAGTTTGCCCTTCAGGTCTGTGTCTAATCCGCCCAGGGGAACATTATGCTGCTCTCCTGGCTTCCCTTTAAACTCCTCTCCTTTGATCCTCAGCACCACATGTCAATCAGACTGAGAGGGAGAGGATACGTGGGCAGGTTCACAGGGCATCGCCAGCTAAACTGGCCAATGCATCACTATGACACTGACTGGTGAGCTGGTGTAATAGCTTTCGAAAATAATAAAATGGGAAATATTGAAATTTACAGGCCTGTCTATGTAGGTTTGGTTGGTTCTAGGAAAATTCACTAATACATACGTAATGTTTTGTAAATGTTATACATCCGAGGTAGAACCACGAGTGCAGCTGGAGTGGGGTCAAGAAAAGAAGGGGTATGAATGATTTTCAGCCACAACATGGGATCCTTTGGCCAACAAACGTACAAACTCCCTGGCACCGGGAGAGGGCCTTGCCGATAAATCAGTGACAGGCCAAAAACAAGGGCCGGTGCCGGTGGACCTGTGTGCAACAGGACATCTCAATCGGTGAATTTCACAGGTCATTACTCTGGCTCCAGCCATTGCAGCCTCCAGTGGCTCTGGAGACGGCCAGCTTTTTCTCAGAGACAACAGCTTACTGGGCTTTGTGCTGGCTAAACAAGCGTGTCTGTCTCACAGCGGCAGATCAATGTGTAGATAGAAGGGCCCGCTCCTTAGGGAGACCTGTGGAGGAGCCATCCATCACCCTTTGGAGGCCATTACAAAATAACAAAATAACACTATCTAAAGGAGGGCCCAGTGAACTTTACTGCTGGGGGGGGGGGGGGGGGGGGGGGGCGTCAGAGTGTAAATTAGGTTATATCTCCATGAGTTATCCATGCAACGCTTTGGTTAGAGTCCAATCATCAAAGAGGAAAAGGCCGTGAGCAGAAAGAATTGCTGGGTTTTGGTGAAGGTGAAGTAACAGTGGCCACTTTGACCAAAGCAAGAGTGAATAATTCTCTCAAAGCCGTAATGAGCACATTAACACTGCTTAAAATGCCCAGGGGATTAGAGGTCTGAGCTGATGGGCCCGTGTGTGAAAACCACGGCTAAACAGAGCTGCCTTTCTCACAGTGCGAGAGGACAAATAGCCATGGTTACTCATTATTGGGTGGGCTGTATATTACACAGCTTTAACTTAGTGAGGTCTGTCTGGAGGAGCTGTGTGCACCGAGCAAAGCTTAGGCCATTGCCCCCCATGGACGATGGTCAACAAAGCACACGTTTGGTTCCAACGATTCACAGGAAGAATTTGAAGGTAACGCAAACAAGACTTCTGCCTTCATTTACATCAGCCAGTCCTCAAATAGGATCCCCCCCCCTCTCCTCCTCCCCGGTAGAGAGACAATCTCGTTTCCAAGGCTGTCGCCATGGCCAAGTTGTTTGGGAGAAGGAGATCAGGGACGCGCCTGGCGTCTCAGCCGGGCTGAGCACACACAGCTTGGCAGAGGCGCCGGGCTGTAATTAACACTTTGCAGATTACGTTTACAGGTCCAACGTGGGCTGCCCTGCTTTTATTACCCTCCTGAATTTAACTTCTCCACCTCCGGGCAGGGGGGACTGGGGGGTGGGAGTAGGAGGCGGCATTCCATGTTTGTCCTACGCGTAAACCTTTGCCATTTACATGGGGCCACTTATGGCCACTCATGCTTCTGGGAGAAAGATGACCGTAACGAGAGAGTCCCTCGTACCCATCCTGAGGCTGATACCGCTGTTACAGTCAGGACGAGGTGGATCTCTCTCCTCACCGTGACAACCGCTGTCCATTCCTATCTCCTTCATCTGCGTCTCACTTGCTTTATTTGGCCCCATGCTGTCAGTGTAACGGTCTTGTTAGAGAAGCAGTGAAACCAATCCATTTCTGTGCAGCAGGCGTCCGGGCATTCGGGACCCTCGTGGAGGAGAGTGGATGATTTAATTGCACCGTAATCATTTTCACGCCGCTCATCATTCTCCGCTCAGACCGGACGGCGTGCCTGGGAGGAGAACATTGTGCTGTACTGTGCACACTAAATCAAGACGGAGGCCTGTGGATGTGAGATCCACCTCATTCAGCGCTCCTCAGTCTGCGTGTCTAAGCCCATAAGCAAACAGACAGACAGTAAGCAGGCTCATCACAGGCTCTGACGCCAGGCAGGGGTCCATGACAAGCTCTCCCTTTTCTTTCTCATTGAGGCACACACACACACACACACACACACACACACACACACACACACACACTCCATGCATATCCTGTCCTGCTGTTTTGTTCAGCAAGCTGGTATACTATAAGACTTGTGGTGGGTATTATAGTCTTGTTAGAAGTGGCCATACATCGTGAGACCTGTTTTCAAAACATCTTTCAAAGTGTATTAGTCTTGACTTAATGTCAAAACATAACTTTTAGTTTTAGTCCCACAGCCTATACTGGTCTTTGGCCAAATCCCAATGTGAGTGTATGAGTAGTTGGTGTGGTTTCCTCAGACAGCCCATTGGCCCATGGCAGAGAGTAACCACCACTGTGAAGCGCTGGGACTGAGGAACACACTGAATACACATTGAAAGCAGCTGTGAGAAAACATCTGCTCAAATTTGTACCACTAGATGGCACATATCACCTGAAATACTGACCCCTTCACAGCCATCAACACAAGCTGTCCGTTCTATTGCATCACAGGAAGCAGACTTCAGGGTAGGAAGAAGAAAGGAAACATTATTCCTACAAACCCAAATATTTCTAGATACAAAATATGTGCCTAGACCAGCTGTATAATATGAATCATGTGATAATAGGGAAACAGCTCCCTTGCTGTACCAATATGCCAGGAAATACCACGAAGCCTATCAATTAATGTCAATAGCAAATACAACTGGGCTACATCTGAGAATCTTTACGGTGAATTAGAATGCAGGGAAACGTTGCCCATTGTGTGTGTGTGTGTGTGTGTGTGTGTGTGTGTGTGTGTGTGTGTGTGTGTGTGTGTGTGTGTGTGTGTGTGTGTGTGTGTGTGTGTGTGTGTGTGTGTGTGTGTGTGTGTGTGTGTGTGTGTGTGTGTGTGTGTGTGTGTGTGTGTGTGTGTGTGTGTGTGTGTGTGTGTGTGTGTGTGTGTGTGTGTGTGTGTGTGTGTGTGTGTGTGTGTGTGTGTGAGGGTGTGTGTGTGTGTGTGTGTGGGGGGGGGGCTTTTCCATTCATCTCCTCCAGCCACGCTGCTGTGTCTTAAACACTTCACACTGAATTAAAGTGAGGAGCAAACCCACTCGTCAGTGGGAGAGGGCTGCTTCTTTCCACTCTGGGCTGGGTGATAAATCTAGGCCTGCCCCTGCCCCCTGCCTGTCTAGCCTCCTCTCTTTTATAAGCCTCTCTCTACCTCTCAGCCTGGCCAAGGCATGTGCTGCTCCCAGACCTGTGATTATAGGAACACTTCATTTTCTAATATTTGATTCCAGGAATTGTCCAGCGTAGAGCGCTCACCAGACCGGACCCGTTAGATAGGCCCAGACGTTGTGTCTGCATGATGAATATGATTTCTGTTCTACTGCCACAAACAACGTGAATTAAATGCTTTCAAAGTCATGGCCTAATGAATTCTTGTGCCCATCCCAAACAACAGTGTCATTTATAACCTTGTCAGTTAAGTCAATAAAGGCTGCCATGCACGTGAATAGACCCATCGTGTCAGCATGGCTTACAAATTGGAAATAGGTGAAGAGCAGGTTTAGACAATGAAACCCATTCTGTGGACACCTATTGGCTGTAGATCCTGTATAATTTTACCACCCACGCCACTCATGTCGATGGAGAGATTATTTCAGTTTAAAATCTAATTCCACTGTAACACTTAAATATAATTCTGCAAAGGCCGCTGAGAGCAACGTATGTTTATTGGAAATGAAAACTTGAAATGGATAAAACTTTAGTAGTTCCTTATTACTTACTGTAATTATACCTATATTTACATTATTATATAATGTCATAATATCTATTCTTGTGTTTAGGTGTTGAGAACCTGACTTTGTTCTTAACGTCCAACTACCCAGTTTATCGTGCCCTGATCAAAGCAGAGTCTAAATAGCTCAGTTTGACAACGAATCCATAAAAAAGCCTGAGTCTGCCATTTGGCTCTGTGCGGCGGGATGGCAGAATGATAGCTCTCTGTAAAGACTTGGCCAGCATGGCGGAGCGGGTGAATGTGGTTAGAGCGCAGAGAAGGGGGCTTGGGGTGATTAGTGGGGGTGAATGTGGTCAGAGCGCAGAGAAGGGCTGGGGGTGGTTAGAGGGGGAACCAGGAGACACAGGGGAGGAATGATGGACAGCTCACACGCCAGCCATTGTGAGAAAATTATAGCGAGGTGCCGCCAACTGAGGCAGTGTGGCGGCGGGCCAAAGGCCTTGCAGAACAAAGGCCCCAGGATCCCTGTGTGTGAGGGAACAGTGACCTGCCCGCAAAGCCTCAAACTTTCATATTTACATGCGACGCTGAGGAGTTAATTGTAGTGAATTCCTGTGCTGGGTGCAAAGTGGGGGTTGTTGTGCTTTACATAACAAACAGGCCGTTTCCAACCACCCTGCTCCTGAGGAACTTGGACCAAAGACGCAAAAAAATAAAAATAAAGGATTTAAGCACTTGCTATTCAACAGAGCTTGATTGTGGCCATGATGCACTTCACACTAAGCAAAGAAAAAAAGAAAAAGGTCCTGCTTTCAACAGAAAGTAGATACAGTGAAATATTGTAAACAATATGAGAATATATTAACATATACTTTAGATTTTTCAGAGGTGTTTCAGGGAAGGAATAGGCTGATACGTACTCGCATTTAGTATATGCACTTGGAATTCTAATGATGCGTTTCCTGTTGCTTAGCGAATGGGAGAGCATTTGTGTCGGGGGGTAATCACTGGTCATCCCTCAGGGAAAACATTAGTGTTCCATACATTCCTCCAGTTACACTGTGATTATGGGAAATTATTTGTATTTGATTCTGAAGTTCTAGGAAATGTCCATGTGTTTGCTTCCAACTGCTGCAGGGGGGTGGGGGGAGGGGCAGAACAAACCAGACCTCTTCTTCACAGTAGTTGGTGGACGAAGGCCAACATTTGTCAGTGTGGCTATGGTTCCTGATCTTTCGTAAACGAGCTGTGCCCTTATACCTCAGACTTGGCAACACCCAAGCACATCAAAGAAGGTCTGACCTTGCATACCAGATGAGGTTTGTATTAATGAGGTTGGGATATCAAATCACTAGATCACCCCCGCAAAGCATCAAAAGCAGGTTCACTAATTTTACATTGAAGTCAACATCAACCTGTCCATGGATCTGGCTTTGAACACCATGACCAGAGCTCAGCAGCCAGAGGAAATGTTTCAAAAGCCTCCAATTATCTTATTCGTGGGAGGGTACAACCTACTGGGCCGTAGGCCAGGTAGCATCCTTTACCAAACAAATACAATGTTTTGCCGCGTGTGTCAGCCTCTGAAAGGATCATACTGCAATATGCCTGTCAACAACTAAACACGTTTGTGAACAAAACAAAAAGTGCCAGACAAGAGCATATCTTACAACAATAATACCAACAATAGTTTGTTCACTTCAAATCCTTGTATGTTCTTACCAACACACTTTATTCAACACAAACACAATGAGCTACATTTCAGTTTTGGACTGTATTGGATGAGGTGACCGTACTGTGCTACAGCCCTGTTGAACACCTGTCCTCATGCAGGGTGCGTGGAGACTCTCTCAGCTGGACGTCTGAATAGTCATTGTCAGTGAGTCCTTATTTGACCATAGTGACAGATGTGTGCAGGCCAGGGCATCGTTCACTGACAGACACGTAGAAAGACACGCTGTAGACAAGAGAAGTCAAGTACCTATCTATGGGTTAAATATGGTTTGATTATACATCGTAAATGTATGCAAAACCACATTAGTTCAAGACTCAGTCTCTACCACTGAACAAATGTAATCTGTTTTTAGATAACACAGGGAACAGCATAAAAAAGATGCATTGATAGCGTTGATTTTGTGTTTATGATACAGTCTAATCCAGAGAAAAATCCCCAAACATCTCAGAAATGTTTGGCGTCTAAAGACTAATAATTCACCTTGACAAAGCGAAGCACACTCAGTCTCTGCCTCCTTGGACAGTTCTAACCAACTCCATTTATACTGAAATCCTTAGTCTGAGAAGGTTTTCATGGAGGGTCATTAATATATCTGTAATTCAAAAAGTATTGTTACAATCATTTATGGATGCATGATACCTGGCTTCTCATGCATATACTTTTAATCAAAGCAATAAACATTTCCTTAAAGAAGCTTTGAACTTTTGAGTCTGCAGTTATATTTAGACCAAGACCATTCATCTTCTCCAAATGTTGAACAGAATCCTGGCATTCTCTGTGAACGTGCTATTTTTGACATTGGCAGCATTTCAAATAAGTAAATTGTCCATGTTTAGAGTGGTGAAACAAAGCCTTGCATTACCTTCCCTTAATTAAATAAGCTGTCAATTAATCATCAACCTTTTTCTTCAATGCTATGTATTAGCCATGAATAAATTAGTGTCTGTTATTGAAGTAATTGTATTATTGTTGGCACAACCAACAAGTAGACTTTACTTTGATCCAAAACCTGTAGGGAAACGTAATCAGCTAATGTTTCTGGCAACAAAATATTGCTCTTAAAAAAAAGGAAAGTTGATTGAGTTGATGAAAAAGAGGGTGAAATGAAATACAACCCCCAAACATAAAATACCTCTTAGTTTATTGATTATTAGTGGCTAAAAGCATTATACTGGTGTGGGCCTCAACTCTCCACGATCTCAGGCCGGTGGTGCAGAGGTTCTGTAAGCCACACCACACTGTGTATAGGAGGTTCTGTGTATAGAGGGTTCTGTGTATACAGGGTTCTGTGTATGGGTTCTGTGCATAGGAGGTTCAGTGTATAGGAGGTTCTGTGTATATGAGGTTATGTGTATAGGAGGTTCTGTATAGGGGGTACTAATAGGGGGTTCTGTTTATAGGAGATTCTGTGTATAGGGGGTTCTGTGTATAGGAGGTTCTGTCTGTGTATAGGGGGTTCTAATAGGGGTTCTGTGCATAGGGGGTTCTGTGTATAGGAGGTTCTGTGTATAGGGGGTTCTGTGTATATGAGGTTTTTTGTATAGGAGGTTCTGTCTGCGTATAGGGGGTTCTAATAGGGGGTTCTGTGTATAGGAGGTTCTGTCTGTGTATAGGGGGTTCTAATATGAGGTTCTGTGTTTAGGGGGTTCTAATAGGGGGTTCTGTGTATAGGAGGTTCTTTGTAAAGGGGGTTCTGTGTATAGGGGGTTCTGTGTATATGAGGTTCTGTCTGTGTATAGGAGGTTCTATTAGGGGGTTCTGTGTATAGGAGATTCTGTCTTTAGGGGGTTTTGTGCATAGGGGGGCCAGCACTAAAACCATGCAGCTCCCAGTATTGAGCGGCATTAGCAGCCCTGCATTCTCCAGTCTGCAGCTGGTATTAGCAGCCCTGAATCCTCCAGTCTGCAGCTGGTATTAGCAGCCCTGAATCCTCCAGTCTGCAGCTGGTATTAACAGCCCTGAATCCTCCAGCCTGCAGCTGGTATTAGCAGCCCTGCATCCTCCAGCCTGCCGCTGGTATTAGAAGCCCTGCATCCTCCAGTCTGCAGCTGGTATTAACAGCCCTGCATCCTCCAGTCTGCAGCTGGTATTAACAGCCCTGCATCCTCTGGTCTGCCGCTGGTATTAGCAGCCCTGCATCCTCTGGTCTGCAGCTGGTATTAGCAGCCCTGCATCCTCTGGTCTGCAGCTGGTCTGCATTAACAGCCCTGCATCCAGCCTCTGGTCTGCAGCTGCAGGTATTAGCAGTATTAGCTGGTATTAACAGCCCTGCATCCTCTGGTCTGCAGCTGGTATTAGCAGCCCTGCATCCTCTGGTCTGCAGCTGGTATTAGCAGCCCTGCATCCTCTGGTCTGCAGCTGGTATTAACAGCCCTGCATCCTCTGGTCTGCAGCTGGTATTAGCAGCCCTGCATCCTCTGGTCTGCAGCTGGTATTAGCAGGCACCAAGCACCCTGTCACCACCTATTAGTCCACACACAGATAATCTGACCAGCGTCCCCGGCACCAGCACAGCGAGGACAGTCAGATCTGAGGTGGAATACGAGCTGAGTGACTCAAACAATGCTAAGTACTTTAATGAGAGTATGTTCCTAATCCAATTTGTACATAGCATATACAAGCATAGACTCTAATGTTTCTTTGTTGTAAATGATATTGTAAATAAAAGGTTTAACTTTACATGTGGCTCATGTTACTCTGACTTTCTTGTCAGACGGTTGTTTTAATGAGAAATCCGTAAGTGTGAGATAGCTCATGTTAAAATAAATAAAACGACTACTCTTCAGTATATAATACATATTTTTCCAGCCCAGCTGTTTCTGACTTGACAGTTTAATCTTGCTGTCTTATATTAAGGTATTATCCATATATTTATTCTGACAGCACATTGTAATGTCTATGGGAGAATGAAAAGATTGAGGTTCAGATCAGTCTTCTTGAAAAAAAATGTTTTGTCTGCCACCACACACGATCTCCCATGAAACTGTGACGATTTGCTTTATGGCACAAGGAAGTTTGTCACTAAATCAGGAAGAGATGTCCATACTTCGAGCATAGTCGTTGATCATGCTAGCAGTATTCAGTGACCACGATGGTCTTTTTTGCGATGGTTAGTGAAAATAATTACTCTAAGCAAACGGTAGGGGTTGCCAAAATCGCCTCATACAGAATGTTGCCTCTAGCAACTTTAAATACCCCACATGACACAGAAACTTGAAATAGGTGGTCACGTTACATTGCTTGTAAACTAAGTGTGTGACAGTCAGAGGTATTGTAACTGCAGGGGAAAAAATACAGCAGTGAAGACAATTGGCTCAATGTCAGTCAAATTCTTATCTTCCAAATGGCTGCAGAAGTATAATGTACACCAAAACTCTATGTTCTTCCGTTGCTTAATATTCAGGAATCCTGGACAGAAATTTACCTCTCCAACTAGAATGATGATTCCCAACACGGTCATTGTTACCTGAGGAGGGAAAAGAGTGTGTGTGTGTATTAGAAAAGTATTGGTGGAGCCTGGTCTGAACTCCAGTAACATCATTACGGACTACACACCACCACTAAAACAAAACATGGGGCTCTCTGGTGCCCCACAGTCCACTAAACAGGCCTGTGGAGCACGGGGGGGTGCGCGGGGGGGCGGGGGGTTGTGGTCTATGTAAAGCCTCATTACAGGGAGATATTGTGTTGCAGACATCATCACTGAATACTAAAGTAAAACAAATGTATGTTTGTGCTCACTCAATAACAGAGAGCACGTCATTGAAAACCTTCACTAAGATGGAAAGGCGAAACTAAACGATTATTTGCTTTTATGATGCAATTTCCATCTCTCAATATTAATTAACTGACTAAACAATTATGAAGAATATAATGTGTGACATGCAGTAAGTGATATATCAGTGTCTGTTAAAATCTAGTGTGTCAGGACGCCTGTGTTGTGCAATGTATAGCGATCCAAAAGTACATGTAAATGTTTCTGAAGAAACAAAGCAAATAGCTGTGGCTGCTCATATGATTTATGGGGTTATGGATCAATCTGAATGATGAATAATTCAACTTATACAGACACAGTCTAAATCACCTCGATTTGTGTCTCTCCAGGAGCCACAATAACCTGCTCTGATTCCAGTAGCACTGCAGTGGAATGCCAGCTCTGTCTGTGCTGCTCTCCTGCTGTGTTGCAAATGGGGAGGTGGGTTAGGCAGATGAAAGACTCGCCCTGAGAACTGTCGGCAGCTGCTGAAAACCATGGATCAATAAATCAGTAGTCCTTTATCAGCACTTACATTTGTAACGGGTCTGTAAGAAGCTTACAGATCCTAACTGTTTTGATGTGGGGCAGATGGTTTTACAGTGGTACAGTCAGGAAAGGTCTGGTGTCTGGTTGATATAAGCGGACAATAGCCATTAGAGTGTAAATCTGATTTGATCATGTTGGATCACCAAAAGCTACAATGAGCTACAATGCATCTATATAGGTGGAAAGGACTGTACATGCCCCAGAGTATGTGTCTTATTCATTCATATATAAACATTGGTTTTACAGGCAATACTCATCTATTTTCAAGCTCATGGTAACACAAGGTTTTACATTTCAAATCTAATTAACAAATGGCTCACGGTCCAACTGTTTATAGATGAAAGATTGTTGAAATATCCAGGTGCGTAAAATGGTGCTAAACTGAGACCCACTGTGGCAGGTCACAATTTGTTTCTAGTGTTTAGTTGCCTCTTGCACAGGTTACAGTGGAAAATGTACATATAATGAAAACAAAGATCGCATCATTTTAAAATCATTTCAGTGTCTTTTTATTATACGAATATAAAGAATAAATAGCAGTTCTCTTAATTTACATGATACATAGTTGAATTTAGCTGTACCAATGCCCAGCAGTGTTTGCAAGATAAAATAATTCACATCAAATCTGAGTTTGATATTTGCGTTATCCGTAGTGGGACACAAGAAGTCCTTATAACGGCACTGTGCGCCATTTCCATAAATACAAAAGACAACCATATATTCCGAAAATACTCTAGTAACAAATAATACTGACTTTATACATAAAGTTACAGCATATTATTGAATGGCACCTCATATACATAAAACAGAAATACATTCCTACACTCGGAAGTGCAAACGAAATCTCAAACATACGAGCATAATTTAATCTTGAAGTAAAAGTCTTTCAGTTTGAACAAGAGCATTTGCAATCTGTTATGATTGGGTACTGAACTGGTATCCAGACGCATTTAAGACCCAATTTCCGTTGCACACATCTCCATCGCAATATCGTTAGATGAGTAGAGTTTGCTGGTTTACAGACCATTCCCTCCGGAACCGAGCATGACCTTTTACTGAGACAGCTCCCGACTCGGACGTACCGTGGCCAGAATCTTGTCCCAAGGTCGTTCCAGGTATAGATAACAGGACAAAACGAATATGCCCATAGCCACTGTTGCAATCTCCGTTTGAGTTTTTTACTTGGTTTATGCTTCTTGCCAAACTGGACATCAAACTCCATCGCTTTGATTTCTTTCGGCATTGCTCCACTGGGCTTTTGGATTTCAAAGTCGTCTAGCTCCTCGTTGCCTGTGTATTTGTCCTCTGGTGGTAAAATAGACAAAAAGCGGCTGTCAAAGTCTCCCAATACGCTTTTGAGTTCCGTTTCGTTGAGGTCCCTCTCTTTAGGGTCGAGAACTGGATCAGGGTCCTCTTTTAGTTCCACAAGTGGCAAGCTGTCACTAGGGATAGGGCGAAGGAGGTAGTAATGTTGGCATAACCCTTCTTCAATCAGAAGTCCTAAGGATAGCACCAACAAATACGTAGTTATTAAACTATGGGACTGATCCATGTCTGTAACACACAACCAAATGTTTTATAGAGGATGCAGGCAAACAGTCGCACGGTTGCCAGCAGTATCCAAATTTGCACCTTGAGTGTCCAAAAAGTTACACCGCTTTTCACATAACACCTGACGATGTGGTTATGTACAGCATCAAGCTTGTCCACTAATTACAGATCTCAGTATACTGTTGTCAAAGTTTGGATTTATTTCAAAGTACGTACGAAACTAATTGATAAGTAAGTAAAATAGCATGCATCAAATCTTGAGCGTCTTGCTTGCGCGAAGTTAGTGTCCAACAGCCAGCATCACTGGCATCACTCTCTCTTTCCCGTGCGTTATGAGGCGTGTTGCCAAGTTGCGATATTTTGGTATTAAGTTCCCTGCACTAGGTATCGGCATGGTGTTCCGTTGTCTTTTGCAGAATGCTGTGAGGTTAGCCCGAACTCTCCGTTATATCCCCACGGGTTGTGATGTAATTGGGATATATACTACCCTTCTGAATGTGGGTTTGTTGTAGGAGATCCCCAACACCTCCTTCCAGAGAGAGGCGGGGATGGACGGAGAGAGGAGTGGTCGTCTGTTAGAATTTGGTTCGCCCTCTGTCGGTTTTTTGGTCTCCGTGCTCCTCATCTACTGGCCACCAAAGATACATATTAAACGATGGATAATGATTTTCAACCAAAAAAAAAACATCGATCTTTTCGCTGTTTTTTGTGAGGTAACAGATATAACCATTATGTACAGGGGATTATGATGTGAAGGAGAATGTGTTTTGGTGGAACTAAACTGTTCAACATTAAATTTGATATTCAGTATATTATGTTCAATTATTAGTTTTTTTGTGGATCACACAATACATTACTGTGTCACCATGCAAGTGTCAACTACTCCACTGTAACCAAGAAAGCTGGTGACAACGAAGTGACAACCCTAGAATGCTGCACATGTGTATAGTATTTAAAATAAGACAATCATAATAAGCATAAAAATCGATATGTATAGGATTTAAAATAAGACAATCATAATAAGCATAATAATCCAGCGAGTGAATTTGAAATAGGGTTCTAATTCATCCCTTGTCTGAGCCTATTAAACGCTGAGTTGAGTTGGCTTCTTCTAATCCTTCCCTACTGTTTAACCACAGGAGCCTCTGGATGGCGAAACATTCTCCCTGAGACCGGGTACCTGAGGCAGACGCCTGCTTAATTGAAGTGTTTTGATTCTAAAGTAAACCAGACAATTTCCTCTGCTAATAAAACAGCCCACGTAATGATATTTTTCAGGGTCTGGTCCTTGAAAATGACAAAGACTTCTCGACTTGTGCTTAAGGATATGCATTCACAATGAATTCGTTTTGAGTTCTGCACAGCTCGTTCCTGCCTTCCCTGCTGATTTCTCATTTACTGAGCTAAAGCAGACCCCTCTCTTGGCAGGCATCTTAAATATAGGTACTAAGAGAAAGCACGTTCAGATAGCCTATTACACAGAAGCAGACTCACACACACACACACACACACACACACACATGCGCGCACGCGCACGCACACACACACACACACACACACACACACACACTCACACACACACACACCACACACACACACACACACACACACACACATACACACACACACACACACACACACACACACACACACACACATTCGCCTCACGTCTTTCCATTATCATTAGTTTAGGTATAAAGGCAAACTCAGTGAGCGGTTAGATGAGTGCAACATGTCGCAAATACTTAGTACAATGATGCACCCAAATGTGGTTACATTTCTGATATAATGAGACATGACATTATTTAAATCTCCTTAATCCGGGGTGGAGATTGGGTCGTTGAGTCTGGAAGGACGTGATGGAGGTTGTGGTAGCAGGCCTTATAGGTGGAAAGGTGTCGTAAAAAGCCAGTGGACACAAAGTGTGGTCCCAGTCACAGGTGAAGGCATTTGACGAACAGTCAGTTAACATGACACGACATGTTTCACTTTATGTCCGTCAGTACCAGTTTCACACCTCACGCTAATCAAGGCCCACTTGCCAAGCTGAATACACACAGACATGAAATAAGTGCTGTTTGGTTTATTTTGGCTCTCGGGAGGTGTGTCATTTGGTATTTTGTTTAGCTCTTTTCCATTCCTCTGCAGTCCCAGAGCTCAATCACGATAATTACTCCCACGGTGCGGTTAATCACAATTAATTGCCCGATTCACAAGAGAGACTTCATTAATTTAAATGTTGGGTGGCAATATTGCATGTCTACTTAAGAAAAAAGTCCTGTATACCCTTGACATAGCAGGTATTTATTTTAGCAACCATGAAATCACACACACACACAAACACACACACACACACACACACACACACATACACACACACGAACACTTACCTGTCACAGGCCTTCTTTGCTGAGAAAGTGAAGTATTCTTCCATAAATATCTGTGGCATTTAGCGAGCTATTTTATTAACACCTTGAACAGTTTTTTCCCCACGTTGAAGAATCAAAGCATGTCACAGAGTCCAACAAACCATGGATTGTGTGTGTTCATCCCATTCCCATTTATCTCATAAGGTTTCCATGGACAACATCTTTGTGTACTAATGAACCAGGTAATAAACCAGTATTCCCCATCTAAATCCCATTTCAAAACGATGTACAATTTCAACTGTACAATTTCAACTGAGGATCATTCTAGAAACGACTTTAGAACTAATCGTATTAACGTTAAATTGTACCTGATCAACTAAAATGGAGGGGAATGATTAAAGTGGGTAGTGTTTCTAACTTTCAGTTCAAAACAGAGGAAATCTTTAGTTGGTTTTTGGTTTGGCGATGTTGCTGAGATGGGCGTATGATACAGAGCTTGACAGAGCAAAGTTTCTGTCACTCATGGATGATCAATGGAACACCATTGTGTGTGTGTGGCAATGTGAGGCGTATTTTCCCTCTAAACAGCTCGTATCAACTCACAGATGACGTCAGAGAGTCATGGATCATGGACGGAGCCGTGGAGCTCAGGAGGAGAGTATGAACTCACACAGCATCCAGAGCCACGCTGCTCTCAGCTGGAGCTCCCACTAAGTCCTGCCAAGTGGATCGCTGAGACACACACACACACACACACACACACACACAACCACTCACTTTTCAAACAGCCCCCTCAGAAAGAGTAAGGTCAGCCGTTCCAGATAGCCTTTTCTGCGGGGGCCAAAATGAAAATAAATGTGTTCCTCTGGTGATGGATGTCTCAGCAGTCCATCAGTCCAGTCTGGGATAGAAGTGAAGCGTGAGTGGAGGGCCTCCACTGAGGCTAGCAGGGCCTTCAGCACACCTCCAAGGCCGCTTTTCAGCTCCTCGGCCCAGCCAGTGTGGCCATTCCATGTAGTAACCATGGAGACGCTCCACGGTTCACCAGCCCAGGGCTACAGTGGCCGGCCAGGAGCCCCTGTGATGAGCTAACGGGCTGGGAGTGGGGAGAGTTTAGGAGGGTCACTGTGTCTCCTGCCTGTAACACTGGACACTGTGTGGGCATCCACCCCCCTGGTCCCCTACCCTCAGCTCCTAATTCACACGTCGTAAATCAAGCTGACCTGTCCTTAGATTAATTCATCCCTCTCGGCAGCCTATAGTGGCACTTTTGTTCCAGCTCGTAGATTCATGTAAGCCACCTAAACCTTATGTAGAGACATACTGCCTCGATAGCTCAAGCATATCACCTAGTAGTACGTGTTTACCTTGTGGGGTTACAACTGAATATTATTTTCAGAATCTGACGACATCTGACAAGCTCCAAAAGCAGGAGCTCTACACAGCCAGTGTTTCTTTCTGAACGGGAGAGGTATGTTGAACTGTTATGGAGCAGCTTGTTTGTGGCGGGAGGACTTAACAGTCGGGCTGTTATTCCATTCTCTCTCAGTGGGAGGCAGCTCTCCCTCCACTGCATGGAAAAAGACCCCCGGGGTTGGGTTTCTTCTCGTCTTCAAATAAAGAAGGTGTTTTCTTGGTAGATGGGTAGTACAGTACAGTGGTGTGTGTGTGCGTCTGGCACGGCAGCACTGTGACATCATGCTGTTGACTCATGAGCAGATGAGTGATGCATGCAGGTTCTTTTTCTCTCCTCCCTCGCCTCCTCTCGGACCGCTAGCCCAGTCAAACTCCCCATGTCCCTCTCTCCTCCCTGTGTCTCCCTCCCTTCCCCTCAGCAAGGGCTGGAGGTGAGGGGTGAGGGGAGGGGGTGTCTGGTAATGAAGCAAGTGTTTTCTAAGCGACGCGAGGGGCTGTCAGCTCTAGACACTGCAGACCTCTGTCACCTGCTGCCGCCGCTGGGAGGGTATGACAGCGGGCGCAGAGCCGGCCCAGTCTGGACAGGCAGCCCAGTGATTTACACTGCCTCCGTTAAGAGGTGGCATGGCACGCTGTCTACAGGGGTAGCAAACTGGACGGGGGGAGTGGAATTCAAACCAGCTCAATCTCTGTGTTTTCAGACTAACTGCACTCCTGGCCACATGCAAAGATGAAATGAACAAAAATAACCTTTTTCTCAAAATATTGACTAATCATGTTTATCATCTTCTGTAAAATAGTTGTGTTCTTTAAAGCCATGTCTGTGTTAGTTAAACAAAAATGTGTCTGGCCAAAGTTGATCTTGAATTGTCCACAGAGGTAACCCCACACTGCACTTGGGGAGGCAGAAAGCAGGAAGGGGAGTAGGGGAGACAGCCAGGAGAAGAAGCGTGAGGCCTGGGCAGCCACTGCCCTACAAAGGGTTAAAGTGAGACAGTAAAGTGAATCCAGATGTGCTGTTATTATTAATATCTCTGGCTGATGAATGGGAAGGTAAAATTACAGGCGCCAGCCGGGGAGGCCCCGTGTGCTGTGCTGCCACCCAGGCACGGCCCAGCTCTCCTCCAACGCTCTGGAGACAGGGCCGTCTACAAGGCTGTCTGTGATCCAGCGCCGCACGGAGATACTCCCCAAAGCCTTCCATGTGGCTCCTGGCACCCAGGCAGTCAACGAGACCCTGACTCCAAAACACC
The DNA here is from genome assembly GCA_026901105.3 of Galaxias olidus. Lineage (NCBI taxonomy): Eukaryota > Metazoa > Chordata > Actinopteri > Galaxiiformes > Galaxiidae > Galaxias > Galaxias olidus. The sequence goes on from JAPMUY010002154.1 coordinate 136,650, forward strand.
CACCAGCAGGCCAGAGCTAGGTGGACAAGCAGCCAGAGCTCTGCTGCAGAGAACACTAAGTAAAAGCTTTAATCCACTTTCCAGATTAAAGATGAAATGGAAATCCTGTTCCTTTCTCCTTATTTCTCCTCAGACGTGTTAGGTGAAAGTTGACCCTCTCACACTTTGGCATGTCCCACCTTTCCTCCTGGCTCTGACTACAGCGAGCTGTCTTTCCAGACACATTCCATTAAGGTAGACAAACAAAGTAACAATGCACCACATTTTCTAATTAAAAAAGGCTAATCTACCAATCATTAGGCCATTCAACACGACGCTGGCAGAAGCTAAACCTATTATGGGCTGTTAAATCCAACCGAGAGTTTGGCACATCTGCCTGGTAGGAAATCCATAATCACTTTATTGCCATCGTTTGCTCTTCACACCTTTTCTACTTCACACTTGTGTTTGCGTCTGAGAGGGTGTTCGTTTGAACTGTGTGAATGTTGGTGGCAATACAAACAAACGGTGCAGGCAGATCTCTAAGACAGAGTGCACCAGAGGCCATACCTCTCTCTCTCTCCCCCTGTCTCTCTGTCTCTCTCTCTCTCTCTCTCTCTCTCTCTCTCTCTCTCTCTCTCTCTCTCTCTCTCTCTCTCTCTCTCTCTCTCTCTCTGTCTCTCTCGCTCTCTCTCTGTGTCTCTCTCTCTCTCTCTCTCTCTCTCTCTCTCTCTGTCTCTCTCTCTCTCTCTCTCTCTCTCTCTCTCTCTCTCTCTCTCTCTCTCTCTCTGCCACTCTCACTCAGCCCATCATCATAAAAGCTGACATCAGACAGGGCAGTTTATGACAAGTTCCTATTGCGCTTTAGGACTTCAAAGGGTGTAATGTAAAGGCCTGTCCCAGAGGGCTGTCTGATGGGCTGGAGTGTGGATCTGTCAGCCTGCTGCTCTGTCACACCAGGCGTTTACCAAAGCGGCAGGGGAGCCCCGAGAGGCCATCATTTAGGGGCGAGCGGGAGGTGGGGGGGGGGGGGGGGGGCTCCTGAAAGACAGAGTCAGAGGGACAGAAGAAGAGAGAAGGAGAGAGGGGGGCAGGGGGGGAGAAGGGGGGGGGGGGAGGGGAGGAGAAGGGGGGGGCAGGGGAGGAGAAGGAGGGGGGGGGCCGGGGAGGAGAAGGAGGGGGGGGCAGGGGAGGAGAAGGAGGGGGGGGGGGCAGGGGAGGAGAAGGAGGGGGGGCAGGGGAGGAGAAGGGGGGGGGGGGGCAGGGGAGGAGAAGGAGGGGGGGTGGGGTTAAGAAACGAGCGTAAATCCAGCAGGGGAGATGGAGCCTGGCTGGCCGCAGGGGCTGTTGTTTGAACCATCAGACGCACGGCTGGAAGAGGAGTCCCTCTCGGGTTGCTGTCCCCCTCGCCCTGCCAGCCTGCCTGACGCTGTCTGCTCCCAGCCCGGCCCGCATGGGGCCTCCCTCTCTCCACATGATGGCTTAGAAGAATACCTCATACTGTCTTACCCAGCCTCCTTTGTGCATTTCCAGCGCAGGGATACCAGACAAATTACGTTTAATGACTGGCAGTGGTTTCCAAGGGAATGTCTGTTTTGGTGCCGCTTCCAGGAGTGCTAAATGCAAACATTGGGGCACACCCTTTGCCAGCCCTTACCTGCTCCCTGTGAGCTGCTGCCTGCTTGGTTTGGTGCACTTACCATGGAGGAGGGCTGGCAATACTACAACAGGCTAGACGTTAGAGTCCAGACACGCTCATGGAAAAGGACTGAGCAGCTTAGATAGAGATACAATGGCTGCTGATGCCTTAATTGCTCTCGTTAAAATAACTGACCAAATTTCACAAATAAGGAAATATCTAGCTCAACACTCAATGGACAGTATTTCAAAGTTGCTTATGAAAAGTAATTAGCTTTTTCTGGTGATGAGCTTAAGCCAGAAGTATATTAGTGAGAGAAGTTCCTGCCGAGCAGTTAATAACATGCCAGCCAATGTTCAATCTCCACCGGACTGAATAACAAAATAAGATTTTCAAACAGAAACATGTTAATTATTTTCTAATCAATGTGAGCCAGCTTTGGTCGGACATTGATTAATAGTAAAGCTAGCCTTCTAGAAATGCTGGCACTCTGAGAAATGAGGAGAGGAAGCCTTTTAAAAAAGCTGGAGTCAGTCTGATTGCTCCCCAAGGAGACATTTCCACCCCAGCATCCCACAAATGTCATGATTGTATGTAATGCAATATGCCCTGTCTAAGAGGTGACGTTTCAGCAGTCCACACATTCCACAGAGCCCTGAAACCAAACTATTTCACTTGATAGAAACAACGCAAAACCGTTGAGTTGGTCTTAAAATACTAACAAATGTGTTGTGTGTAATGTAATTTTGTAATGTAAATACACAGCTTCATTGTATGTTTCAGACCAACATGTTTTATAATTGATGTCTTATGAACATAGTTTATTTATCACATTATGTCATAAAAGGGATGTTTCACATTTTTTATTACTTATTTTAACCCCAATTATGGACAAAGATTTCCTTAATAATCCAACAAAATTTATGAAATTTATTTCTATACTTTTTTTTGCGCTTCAAACTAAATCTGTTAATCTAGTTGGAAACCTAATTCATAAAATGATAGCACTACCACCAATTATTACATAAACTGGGAATTCAGTTCAGCAGTCCAAAATCATACCACACGTGTGATGTGGCATCTGATGTGATATGTGATGTGGGGGTAGCCTCATCATCTTGACAACATGACCTGAGGGATTGGTAGTGTCCAAACAAAACAAAATTAGGACAAATTATCTACAAAATTTCAAAAATCAGGGGGGAGGTGTGGACAGCAACTTCGCTGTTAACCTTAAAGGGAAACTAGATTGGCGCAGAGTGAAAGACTGAGGCTGAGGTCCAAAGAGAGGTCTGCAGGACCGCCCAGAACTCTCCTGGTCAACCCCACTGAAACTCTAACAGTGCTGCCATGCTGATCAGAGCAGCAAGTGGTGGATGTTGTCTTGTAACACATTTTCACATAATTTCAGTTTGTTGGTTTTAGTCAAGCCTACATCCATGACTTGGTGGAGTGAATCCAGAAGCTTGGTTGTGTGGTTGCTTCAGGGATCAAAGAGATTCTCAGCCAGCATGGGTGCTGTTTGACTGTGAAGCCTCCCGTTTGCCCCTGAATGGAGGGGATCCACCGGGAGAGAGAGACAGTGAGGGGATCAACGGCTGCTCCATCCGGGGAGGAAGGGGTTGAAAGCAAACAGCAGTGTGATATATGTTTAAGCTCACTCGCTGCAGCGCAGAGACACACAGCTTAAGATCTTTAACTCTTCTCAGCAACCAGGATGGTGGATCCCCGTCGACTCTGTGACTCAAGCTGTTGCGTTATTAAAGAATAACAAAGGCCATGGTACAATGCCCATATGAAGGCAGACGAGGGAGCTTTCCCTATGCTTGCAATTCTGCTTAGTCATGAGAAATACGTTTTTTTCACACTATTTGATTGAAATACAGAGTAGGAATGTATGAAACATGCTATTATTCCAAGAGCATGTAACCTATTAAAGGTATTTTGTGTCCTTTTAAAAACAAGAATAGTCTCCAATAAATAACTGTCAGTCTAAGCCATATCTTGCATGGTAAATCTTTTAAATAGCAGACTGATGTAACTTCTGCCGTAGGCATCTGTTGCACAAAGCATCATATTTTGCTTAAAATGTGGCCACATTTTCTCTGCAGTTGGCAATATTGTGCAATGTTTTTCACGACCATTTGAATGCCATTCCATCCTCAATGTTGGAAGAATAGAGGCTGTGTAAGGTTTGATTTTGATTGACACATGTATTCATCAATACAACCTGTTTTTACATTCACCCAGGCTGACTGCAGTGCAGTGCCACCATCCTGAAAATCAATCATGTCGTCTATGTAAGTTTATCACTTTTATTCAGCTTTCCAGACATTTAGGTATGAAATGGACAACCCACAAGACCAAGGTAAGAGTAACAGTCCTGATTGTGTGCCTTTTCCTGAACTCTTTTTTAAAAGTCCGACGGTCGCCCGGCTCAGCCAGTGGGATAGAGGCTTGACTTTGCCGTGGTGTAAGAGTTAATTGGTAGTGATTCGGATTACCTGAGCGGTCCAGACAGAGACGGTTGACTGAGGAATCCTCCCTGCCCAAAGAAGACAGTCTCAGACCACCCAGTCCCTCAAAGGGCTCTGGCCTGTTGTTTCTGTAAATGATTTATATAGCCGCCTCCTCCAGGGGACTTGGTGTTGTAGTCTATACAAAGGAAGGGAGTTGTAGTCTACACAAAGAAAGGGAGTTGTAGTCTACACAAAGGAAGGGAGTTGTAGTCTATACAAAGGAAGGGAGTTGTAGTCTATACAAAGGAAGGAAGTTGTAGTCTATACAAAGGAAGGGAGTTGTAGTCTATACAAAGGAAGGGAGTTGTAGTCTATACAAAGGAAGGGAGTTGTAGTCTATACAAAGGAAGGAAGTTGTAGTCTATACAAAGGAAGGGAGTTGTAGTCTATACAAAGGAAGGGAGTTGTAGTCTATACAAAGGAAGGAAGTTGTAGTCTATACAAATGAAGGGAGTTGTAGTCTATACAAAGGAAGGGAGTTGTAGTCTACACAAAGAAAGGGAGTTGTAGTCTATACAAATGAAGGGAGTTGTAGTCTATACAAATGAAGGGAGTTGTAGTCTATACAAATGAAGGGAGTTGTAGTCTATACAAATGAAGGGAGTTGTATATACAAAGGAAGGGAGTTGTAGTCTATACAAAGGAAGGGAGTTGTAGTCTATACAAAGGAAGGGAGTTGTAGTCTATACAAAGGAAGGGAGTTGTAGTCTATACAAAGGAAGGGAGTTGTATATACAAAGGAAGGGAGTTGTAGTCTATACAATGAAGGGAGTTGTATATACAAAGGAAGGGTCCACATAGAAAAGCCCCCATCAACAAGAAGCCGCTGGCTCATCAATGCTTCCACCTAGCTAGTGTATTAAATAAAAAAATTTAACATTTTCATATTACTTTTTTTTATGACAACGCATGTTGTTGAATTGATGCATCATTGAACAGGACTGTTAAACAGGTGGTGAGGACAGATCGACAAGGCAAGGTATGTGGAGCAGGGCTGACAAGTCTATCACATAAGGGGTGGCCATTATTGTCATTCGTCACTTGCTCAAAAAGCCTGTTTCCTCAGTACTTCATTCCACTTAGGTTATGCTTCCTTTAATGTGTAACTTACTTGCTGTTTGTCGTCCTGCAGGACAAGGCTTTGTCCCTGTCTGCTGCTGCTGGAGATGTGGGGCCCCGCGGGGCCTGTGGCTCCGGGGAGATGGCTCCAGTGAGTGACGTGCTGCCGGTCATTCAGACGCCCAGGGCTGGAAGTCTCCAGAGATCTGAGGAACCCAGTAGGGTCAGACTACACTAAGCCTGGTCCATCCCTGCCTCTCTGGGGACCAGCCAAAGCTGCTCTCCTCAAGTAACCTGGAATCCAGGGCAGCGGTCAGGAGCAATTTAGGGGGAAGAGGCCCTGGTGGTTGTTTGATCTTAAAATGTATTGAGTGATAGATAAAGACATTCAAAGTTCCTGAAACACTTTAACATAATTAAAGCAACTATAGGCAACTTTTTTAAATTAATGGATTATCAATACATTTCTTCTGATAGCACATTGTAATGTTTATTGGAGAATGAAATAATCGCGGTTCAGATCAGTCCTCTGTCTCAACATTAATTTTGTCTGCCACCGGGTACAATCTCCTGCAAAACTGTGACAAATTGCTTTTTGGCACAAGGAAGTGCGTCACTAAATCAGGAAAAGATGCCCATACTTGGAGTATAGTGGTTGATGATGCTAGCAATATGCAGTGACCACGAGCATTCTGCATGTCTTCTTTGGGATGGTTAATTATTACACTAAGAAAACGGTAGGGCTCGCCAAAATCACTTCCTACAGAGAAACCGCCTCTAGAAACTTTAAGGAATTTACAGAATTTCACTTAGGCAAAGTTTGTGTTATGTACATTTTGTATGAATAGTTCTGTATAAACGTATGACCAGTTGTTATGAACTTACCTTGCTATATTGAGGATCCTCATGAAACCAACAGTATCTACAGCTATCAGACAGTTAGTCGTCAGGTGTCCATTTCCCCAGGGTTAGAGTCAAAGTGTTGTATGAATATTGCCCATTTTGAATCTGTCTCTGAAGATTGAGTTACACCTGAATAAGCTATCTATCTGATGGAACACACTCTCTGCACAGTGCAACAGAACAATCAAAGAATTGTTCCAAAACCGAGTGCAGACCTAACCGCCAAGGTCATTTTCCGTTTTGTATTACTGTATTAAAAAACCAATTGTGAAACCACATGTTTAAACATACATCCCATGCGTTCAGTCTAAATATTGATAGAGGTTCTAGGATGCCTCTAAATACAGCACCAGGCTTTCATGTTCCTCTGCAGACGGATTGGACTTCCTCACTCTGGGCTGTATTATTTCATATCCTTTGGTTAAGGCTTGTTTTCATTCTCTGCCCTAATGTGAGCTCTCTGGCAGGGAGTATATCTCTTGATAGACATATAAATTGAAGGGCTCATTCAATTACTATGATAAAGGGCCCATTTTCCTTCTACTTAAAGTGTTAATGACATCAAATATTATGCTGTTTAATCTGCGGGGCAAAGGTCTTAATGGCCCAGTCTCCAGTGCCAAAGAAGTGTCAGGATCACAAGATTGACAGGGCAGGGGAATGTGCCTGAAAGAAGTCAAGACTGCTTTTAAAGACGGATTCAGCAGTGGACTACAATTCACATGCACGCTCTGATTTAGATACAAAAAGCATTACAAGAATGGGTTTTCCTTGGGAATCACCATCTACAGCTGGTGCCCATAGAAATATGTATGTTTTCTTTAAACAAGTGTAACTTTAAGATATGTTGATTCAGCGCCTCTCATTCAGATAGGTATTCGAGGGACTAGCTTATTCCTCTGAAAATATTTAAACAGTTCCGTCTGTTAGTGATTGTGTGTACACTCTCATTTGGGAGATTGGGTCTGTGCTGACAGTAGTGAATGGCATGGTGGAGCTCAAACAAACTGTAACATGTGGAATCATCTCGAGTGAGAACGCTGGCACCAGACCTTTTCAGACGGCTTTAATGGCAGCTTTGTGAGGACCCAGATTGAGCTTGAATTCCTTCCAGTATCTGTGAGACGACTTAATAACTGTAGAATTAAACAAATTACAAACAATGAAATGGCGACGGAGGGAGATGGTGGAGATGCCAGGCTTGAAATCCTGACAAGCTGTACTCTAATCTCAGATCACAACGGCAACAGAGAGACTGACACTCACTCAACTGGGAATAGGCTTCGTGAATTCAAACTAGTGTGCAGATGCACTGCTCTCTCAATGTACAATTGGAAGTGATAAACATTTAATAATATGCATCCCTCATCCTTTGTCTATATAATATCCAAAATTCAGCAATTGCAAAAAACTAAGAAACCCAAACGAGATAGCGATGTGTAGTTTTCACAACCGAGCACTTTTATTCCAATCGAGGTAAGAGGGAGAGCCTTTTAGTTGCTATGACTGCAGCCTTTAAATACTTCCAATTCCCTGGTATGTGTGGATTCAAGGGCAAGGCTATAATGAACAGTGGCATTAATGATACTACAAGATGTGTGCTTGCCACAGCCTCTATTACTGTGGTCACCGGGGCTTGTAATGGGTCAGCCTGTGAGGCTCTCGCGCCTGAGAAAGGTCAGAGGAACGCAGATCAGGATTCAATCACATCTCAGTGCATTAATGGAGGGCAGGGGGAGGACTTACAGTCTGCACTCTGATCATGAGAAGATCAAGTCAGGCTTGTTCAAGAAGAGACAGGAATGGTTTATAGTCATCTCTCAGCCCGTTGTTTCGTTCTTAGCAACAGACAATAGATTGTCATTAAAAACGTTGGCAAGATCAAGTTCCTATTTTAAATTACAATGATTTACTGAGGTACTAAATAACAGCTTGAGACAAAACAGATAACCATTATTGAATTTCAGTTTCCAGATTTTCTTTTATAAGAGGATTACTATACTTATCTGAGTCAATTATATAATTTACCATTGACAGTGATTTGAAAGTGTGAAAAATGAAGACAAGATAATAACAGCTATAATAGCTTAGCTGTTGTGCAAACTATACCATGAGGTTTGTTTGTGGAGGCAGTGGTTTCCAGAGTGGAGGATTCTTAGAATGAGTAAATCAGTCCCTGAGCGACACAGACACTCCTCATATGTGCTGTTTAGGAGTTGATGTTTTCAGAAGTCCCTCTATGCCTTCCACCTCTCCATCTCTGTCCAACTACAACACTCTGTTTTTGTTTTTTTTGCTTGCTTTTATTTATTTGTTTTGGAGGGGGGGGGTTTACAAGAGAATACGCCATTGAGCAGTTTATTGAATACCACTTAAGTCCACAGACAGCTTTACTGTTGGCTCCGTTCACTTGGTGTGGAATAACAAACACTTCTCTTAAAACGGTTTACTGTCTAAGGTGTTATTCCCGCTGCATTGCACATTCCCTTGGCATGTCATTACCAATTGTAAAGCTCTGACACACCACTGGGAGCTCTGCTCTCGGGTAGGATGGCCTGCTCTGGCCACCCATAGGCTCTGTCATTGGAACACCTTTATATATAAGGCAATTCTTAGTCTGCTCCCATCCTACCTATGTGAAAGTGCCAAACAACCCTCTCTTCGTTCTCAGGACTTTGATATGCTTCATGACCCAAATGCTCACACGGTAATTGGAAAAAGGGCTTTTGTGCATTCTGCACCTTCGGCATTGGAATACGTCTCAGAATGGCTTGAATCTCAACTGATTAATCTCGTTAAATGCTTTTAAATCCAAAATGAAAGAATTAGAGGCAGTTTCCTTAAGATGTCGATGTTTTTCAATTTACTTGGTTACAAAACTGCCTCCTATGAATTTCTCTTGAAATGTGAGTTCCAGATACTGGATTTCTTGATCTTTTAAATGTTGTCTCGTTTTGTGTTTTCTGTCTGTAACTATATATTTTTAGGTATGCTGCTGCCTGTCTTTCTTAATCTCAGTGGGACTTTCCTGGATAAATAATGGTTAAATAAATCAACACCAGAGCCCCAGCCTCAGACACTGAGATGGTCTGTCAACCAGCGACCCACCACCCCTATGCCACCACCAGAAGGATGACCCTAACATGAGGGATCCTCAGAGACTCTGGCTATGAAAAAATCCTACCATAACAATTAGGCTCATGTGACATTAGTGACAGTATCCTTGATGACATTTTGGGACAGATTAAGTTTCCTTCCACAAAATGGTTTTCTATCAGACGAACACTGAGACCAATATCCTCCTCCAACCAAATGCCCCTGATTTCGTAATCAATGGTTGCTTTGCAAATTCTGCCACATATTGACAGTCACAGGTATCGATACAAATCTAATCTATTCACTGCTTCATGTGGTTTGCAGCTCTGGTTAAGCCAAACCAAACAGCTCATCTTCAGCCAGAAGGGTCATTACATAAGAAGAGGTATTGGAAAAGACATGAAGGGACAAAGAAGCTTAGAGAGAGCGTGATTAGTCATCACTAAAGAGACTTGCAATCAGACAAGCTTAGATTTATGGGTTCAATATTTTGAAAACCTCACTCAAGAAAATGACCTGACACTTTCATGACAGTGTGGTCCCTGAAGAGGGCCATAACGTTTTACTACTGAGTGCTTGCATGCCCCCTTTTGGATTTTTGAGGGAGGCAGTTACCTGCTGGAGTAGAACAGAGAAAGTCTGAGAGAGAATACATAGGCAGCTATCGAATATCTGAAGGAAATGCATCGCCTACTTTGCGTTGATCCGCTCACTCTGCTTTGTCTCATGCTGCCTGGCTGGCTGCAGGTCTGGCCTGCTGATTACAGTGATAGACACGGAGGAATCTGCTCACGGCTGCCAGAAGCCACAGAAGGAAAGGAGGAGACGGGGAGCTGGTGGGGAGAGGTAAACGGGAGTAGAGCCTCCTTGGTATGCACAGCTTGTGTTGGCTCGGAGAGGAGCTGGGTTAGGAGGAGCTGCCAGTCCCTGGGCTGCTCCACAGAAAACACTATTATTTTTAATGAATGCAAAGAGACACTAAGTTAAACAAATATCTGATATCAGGTTAGGGCCAAAGCCTTATGTGTGTAACGGAATCCTAGCAAACTGTGCTTAGAGCATTACTACGACACAATTGAATAGATACTACCACAGACAAGCAACAGAGCTCAGTTATTTAAATGTGTTCATTGTAACCATGCCCAGAAGAGTTGCCAGGTCCTAATTACAGTGTGTCCCTTTGGCAGCAACCTGCAGAACTAAAGTTCCTCACCATATTGCTATGTTACATTCCACACAATATTAGACACTAAAACACTATGTGAGATGCTATTAATATCAGATCCTACTCAGATATGTACAAACTATCTTAACAGTGTGTCTTTGACCTAGGTAAAAAAAAAAAAACTCTTCTATATTTAACCTTCTTCTGTGTATTTGATGAGCTGGAAGCAGGAAACACTCGTCCATTTTGCCTTATTTTGTTGAAAAGGAGTTTCACACAGACATTGTTTTAGGTGCGTGTGGACTGAGGAGCTGTTTGCAGAAAGATGGATGGATGTAAGTCAAACATTAGCTATGTCGATCCAACATGCATAAATACCTCTGAGTCCCCAGCAGACCACCGTCCCAGAGATTTCCAAATCCTGTCGTTAGACAGTCAAGGACTATTCTCAGACTCTTTGTGTTTGTGAAGGGCCCATTCATTACTTAGGAGAATGCACAAAATGTTGGCCCTGTGTACCGTTGGGAGCTCTCCGGAATCAGCATGGTCCCCACCAAATAGGATATAATGCAGAGAGATATTTGCTCTTCTAGTCTAGTTTGTTTTTTAAATAGACGGTCAAACATTATGTGTTTTTGACTGCCATCTTTCTCACATCAACACAAATATCTCTGTTATACTAGTACAACTGTTATAAAACCATTGCCAAACAGAGAAAGATTTGTCGACTCACATAGGATGGTATTCTATAGTCATCCAAAAATAAGCAGGATGAAAACTGAGCACATGCAGCAGTAGAAATGGAAGTACAAAGGTTGTGTGTCGTTGGTTTGATACTAATAGAAAGCCCCAGATAATGGATCAGTGTGAATGTACCATAGACCAGAGGTTCAATAACTGGCTCAGTGTGAATGTACCATGGACCAGAGGTTCAGTAACTAGCTCAGTGTGAATGTACCATGGACCAGAGGTTCGGTAACTAGCTCAGTGTGAATGTACCATGGACCAGAGGTTCAGTAACTGGCTCAGTGTGAATGTACCATGGACCAGAGGTTCAATAACTGGCTCAGTGTGAATGTACCATGGACCAGAGGTTCAGTAACTGGCTCAGTGTGAATGTACCATGGACCAGAGGTTCAGTAACTAGCTCAGTGTGAATGTACCATGGACCAGAGGTTCAGTAACTGGCTCAGTGTGAATGTACCATGGACCAGAGGTTCAGTAACTAGCTCAGTGTGAATGTACCATGGACCAGAGGTTCAGTAACTGGCTCAGTGTGAATGTACCATGGACCAGAGGTTCAGTAACTAGCTCAGTGTGAATGTACCATGGACCAGAGGTTCAATAACTGGCTCAGTGTGAATGTACCATGGACCAGAGGTTCAATAACCAGCCCACACTGCATGTGGTCATCACATAACCAGCATCTTTCAAAAGGTAATGCTCTTTGTCTTCTATGCCTATGTCATATGATAATGCTATGGATTTAAAGCCAGTGATTTTACACTTAACAAGAAGTAATTCAACTTACAAATGGCTAAGCCTACGACAACATGGTGCACAAACGATAATTACACATTTTCGAATAGGCATGGTGAAATCTTTGTGGGCTGGAGCTAAGCCACATATGAGTTTTCACGCATGCCAGTTAAACTCCTTAACTCCAAATACAGTTGATTTGCAGAAAAGGGCATTTCATGGTATAAAAGCCTATTCATCATCGGGGATTGTTATTCCTCTAGCACACTGATATCTAAGATTGTGATCTATTAAAAATCTCTAAAAAACAAGTAAAAAAAGTAGTTTCCAAGCAGGATCATTATTTTGTTACCCCTGGCAGACAGCAAGGCACCTGGGAAATCTGAGCTGACATTTAAGAGAAGCAGAAGTGCAGTAGAAAAAAGTATTTCACTTTCTAAAGCTAATTGGATCTGAATATCACCAATCAAAAGAAAACCCATAGAAAAGTTGTATATTTGTCCTCTGTTTGAGAGAAAGGTATAATGTAGTTGAAAGACCCCTTCTTGGACAAAATGTTATTTACTCCAAAGAACTGAGTATAAACATTTTGAATTAAAATGTATATCTGAAGGTTTCACTTTGTCGTGATTATTCCATTCTGCTTATTTAGATAAATTCTTGAAAATTAGTACTATGGGAAAATAGACCAAAATTACAAGTAGACCTGCTGACTGCAGAAAAATAAGAAATCCATCCATCCATCCATTTTCCGCCGCTTATCCAGGGCCGGGTCGCGGTGGCAGCAGGCTCAGCAGGGAATTCCAGCCGTCCCTATCCCCAGCAACGTTTTCCAGATCCTCCTGGAGGATCCCGAGGCGTTCGAAGGCCAGACGAGATATATAATCCTGCCAGCGTGTTCTGGGTCTACCCCGGTGTCTCCTACCAGTAGGGCGTGCCCGGAAAACCTCCAACGGGTTCCAACCCCCTCCGGATGACCGAGCTCTTTACCCTATCTCTAAGGCTGAGCCCAGCCACCCTACGGAGGAAACACATTTCAGCCACTTGTACTCGCGATCTTATTCTTTCGGTCACTACCCAAAGCTCATGACCATAGGTGAGGGTTGGAACGTAGACCGACTGGTAAATCGCGAGTTTCGCCTTTCGGCTCAGCTCCTTCTTCACCACGACGGTCCGGTACAACGCCCGCATTACTACTGATGCTGCACCAATCCGCCTGTCAATCTCACGCTCCATTTTTCCCTCACTCGTGAACAAGAACCCGAGATACTTGAACTCCCTCGCTTGGGGCAGTAACTCACTCCCAACCCGGCAGCGACCCCGGCACCCCATACTCCCGCAGTACCCCCCACAGGACGCCCCGGGGGACACGGTCATAGGCCTTCTCCAAGTCCACAAAACACATGTAGACTGGATGGGCAAACTCCCATGCCCCCCCAAACAGCCCCGCAAGGGAAAAGAGTTGGTCCACTGTTCCACGACCAGGACGGAATCCGCATTGCTCCTCCTGGATCCGAGGTTCGACAATCGGTCGGAGTCTTCTTTCCAACACCCTGGCATAAGCTTTCCCTGGTAGGCTGCGAAGTGTGATACCCCGATAATTGGAGCACACCCTCCGGTCCCCTTTTTTAAAAATGGGAACCACCACCCCGGTCTGCCATTCCAATGGTACCGTCCCCGACCTCCACGCGACACCGAAGAGGCGTGTCAACCAAGACAGCCCAACAATGTCCAGAGCCTTCAGCATCTCGGGGCGAATCTCATCCACACCCGGCGCCTTGCCGCTGAGGAGCTTCCCAACTACCTCAGTGACCTCTGCCAGGGATATTGCTGAGACTTCCCCCGAGTCTTCGAACTCTGCCTCCACCACAGAGGATGTGTTGGCGGGGTTAAGAAGTTCATCAAAGTGCTCCTTCCACCGCCCAACGATATCCCCAGTCCCGGTCAGCAGTTCTCCTCCCCTGCTCAACAGAGCCTGGGCCAATCCCTGCTTTCCCTTTCTCAGCCGTCTAACGGTTTGCCAGAACTTCCTTGAGGCCAACCGAAAGTCCTTCTCCATAGCCTCCCCGAACTCCTCCCACACCCGGGTTTTTGCTTCTTTGACTACCGAAGCTGCAGCCCTTCGGGCCGCCCGGTACCCGTCTGCTGCTTCAGGAGACCCATGGGCCAACCAAGCCCGAAAGGCCCCCTTCTTCAGTCTGACGGCTTCCTTCACCGCTGGAGTCCACCAGCGGGTTCTTTGGTTGCCGCCACGACAGGCACCGACGACCTTCTGACCACAACTCCTAGCAGCTGCTTCCACAATGGAGGTTTTGAACATGGTCCACTCGGAATCAATATTCCCAACCTCCCCGGGATGCACGAGAAGTTCTTCCGGAGGTGGGAGTTGAAGACCTCCCGGACAGGGTCCTCAACCAGACGTTCCCAATTCACCCTCACTACACGTTTGGGTTTACCGGGTCTGTCCGGTAGCCTCCCCCGCCATCTGATCCAACTCACCACCAGGTGGTGATCAGTTGACAGCTCAGCTCCTCTCTTTACCCGAGTGTCCAAGACATACGGCCGCAGGTCTGACGATACGACCACAAAGTCGATCATCGATCTGCGGCCTAGGGTGTTCTGGTACCAGGTACACTTATGAACCTCCCTATGCTCGAACATGGTGTTCGTTATGGACAATCCATGCCTAGCACAGAAGTCCAACAACAAAGCACCACTCTGGTTCAGATCGGGCAGGACATTCCTCCCAATCACCCCTCTCCAGGTTTCTCCATCGTCACCCACATGGGCGTTGAAGTCCCTAAGCAGAACTATAGAATCACTAGATGGCACCCTTTCCAGGACCCCACCCAGCGACTCCAAGAAGGCCGGATACTCCAAACTGCCATTTGGTGCATAAGCACAAACAACAGTCAGAGCCTTCCCCCCAGCGACTCGCAGCCGCAAAGAGGCGACCCTCTCGTTCACCGGGGAAAACTCCAATACAGCGGCACCCAGCCGGGGACTCGTAAGAATCCCCACACCTGCCCGGCGCCTCTCACCCTGGGCGACTCCGGAAAAGAAAAGAGTCCAGCCCCTCTCCAGGACTTGGGTTCCAGAACCAGAGCTATGCGTCGAGGCGAGCCCAACTATGTCTAGTTGGTACTGCTCCACCTCCCGCACTAGCTCCGGTTCCTTTCCCACCAGAGAGGTTACATTCCATGTCCCTAGGACCAGTCTACGATGCCAGGGGTCAGCACGCCTAGGTCCCCGCCTATGCCTGCCACCCGATTGGCATTGCACCCGACCCCAATGTCTATCCCTGCAGGTGGTGGGCCCACAGGGCGGTGGCTCCATGCTGCTTCTTTGGGCTGTGCCCGACCGGGCCCCACGGGTCAAGGCCCGGCCACCAGACGCTCGCCGACAAGCATCCCCCCCGGGTCTGGCTCCAGGGGGTAGCCCCGGTTTCCCTCTTCCGGGCGAGGTGCCACAGTGCCGTTGGTTCCGCTTCATTGGGTGTTTTCGAATCGCGCTTAGTCTGGACCCTCCCCTGGGACCAATTTGCCATGGGAGACCCTACCAGGGGCTACTGCCCCCGACAACACAGCTCCCAGGGTCACAGGGACACTGAAACCCCTCCACCACGTTAAGGTGGCGATTCTCAGAGGGGAAAAAATAAAAATAAAATTAAATAAGAAAAAAATTAAGTAAAAATACATTTGTTTAATAGCTTATCAGGCAATCAATATATGATCGTTGGACTTTGGAACATATTATGATGATAGATTTTGCGTTGACAGCATCATTCTTAAAGTTACTTTAACAATAAAAACGTTAATTTAAGTCAAGATTTAACAAATACTATTATTCAAAAAGTGTTTCCTTAACTTCATGTATCTATCTGAAAGATTAAGTAAAAAATTGTCCTGAGTAAGAACTGCACTGTGGTAATATAGGCTACTGTAAACCGTGTACTGACATTTCCCAGCATAAACCACCAGAGGGCGGGAAGGACCAATCTAATGTACAGAAAAGCATTAATTTGATAAGAGCATGGAAATTTAGACAGCTTTTAATGTCAGTACATCTTGTCCTTGGACGTGTTGTCAGAGCCAGATAAAACAAATAGGTATGTTTTCCATTACGTTCTTCAGCATAATGGTTTAATTGATGGTAATGTTTCAGTTTGCGACATGCGATAAATCTAACAGTATAATACAGTACAATATGATATATTGGGAATATTTAACTAGCATCAGGCCTGGTTAAAATTGGACTGGGAACAGACCATTTTCAATCCGGAAAGCAGACATGCAGGCTCCATGAGGCTAGCAGAAAATGTATCAAGACAAAACAACAATGTGAACTTTCTATCAATTGTACACTCAGGTTTCAGAAAGTTCAAACTACTCTTCATGTATTTAGCAACAATTGGCGACATCTCCTTTCCTGCGTCTTAAATTATTTATCTTGACAGGTTAAGGAGAAACAAGTGTGGTTATTGAGATGGAAGTGCACAAGAAACCGCGGGGATAAATAACAACCGCAAGAGGGCGCTCGAGTAGTTGATCCAAACTGCCTGCTATGCAAAAGAGGCGCAAACACAGTATCTGCTTAACCCTTGACACAAGCTATGCAAACCCCCTTCTAATTCACAACATGGGTTAAAAATGACTGGTATGAATTTCCAATGGGATTTCATGCATTGCTGAGTGTTTCTTTGCTACATCCTTTATTAATTTTATCATCTAATATTCCAAGAGTTCATTAAATCATTCTATATATTGTTTCTTACTCTATGAACAGTTTTCCCATAGGGGATTAATACGGGTCATGATTGACCCATTTGAAGGGTAGTGATACAAACATGACTTTTATTCAAAAGTAAAAATTAAAATTAAAATTTTTGGTGATGAAAAACAAATTAATTGAGGAGCACCTGGAATACTGAATTATGAAATACATTTTTTGCAAAGACATAGGAAATAAAAACTCAGTTGGGTCACTTTAGACCAATGTTGTGTATCAAAGGGTTAAGGTGTCATGAAAATAGATACAAAGGTGCAAAAAAACACAACTTATCGTGAAACCCATATAAACTAAATAGTTATTTTATTCAAATGGAGTACACAATAATACAGCCCTGTCACTACATTCATTTGAAGAAAAAACTGGCAGCCATATTGATTGAAGGTATAAAAAGAAGAGGGAGCTCCTCTAAAAGTGATTACAGCATCGGTATAGGGAGTAGTTTTCAGAAAACGTAACCAAGGCTAATGGAATAATTCAGCTGTTTGACTTGTCTAGGAGTGCTTCGTGTACAGCATTTGTAAGAAAAACCCAGCCATCTAAAGAGTTTTATAAAAAGATAAATTGCACTGCAAGTAGCTTTTGCCTAACCTGTCTTTGCAAAAAATACAGCACACCATTGAATAAAGGTGGCCAGGTATCCAAATCCACCTACAGTCAATGGTCAGTGTTATATTAGCACCCTCCTGTGTCTATATGTATCCAGTGGGCAGACACTGGGGGTGTAACACTGACCATTTTGCTGTGTATACTTATAAAATAAATAAAAAGCCTAATAGACTGGTATAAGCAAATCAACAGTGCAGTTAATGTGCAGATTATTCACCAATTCTTTTGTGACTATTTTTTCATAGTGCAAACATATGAACCATCGCTTAAAAAGATATACAATATATACACTGTATATACCAATTTACTTAAAATATATTATAGACATTTCAAACAGAAGTCTATTTAGAAAGACTAAGATTGTGGGAAAGTAATCTGCGTACAGACACTGTACTAAGAAATGGGTCAGTCTAAGTTACAATCACATAGAAGCCCTGAATATAGCAATATACTCTTTCTGCAGTAGATTTCCATGCAGTTACAGCCATACCCCCATGCATCTTTTCCCACACACTGGCATAGAAATAGTCACAATAATGCAAACATTAGGAATGTCCCTTAAAGGATTACACTGAGAGACCCTGATTTGTTGAAAGAACGTTAAATATAAAATGAGTCCCAATGGTTCTGAGGTGTGTCCGGTTCTGTCAATGCTCTTTATTTCTTCTGCTTCTCACAGTAGTTTGCGTAATTGCTGCAAGCCTTCTGCATGTCTGTCAGGAAGCCGGGCACGCCACTCTGTTTAAACACACGGCAATGAGCGTCACAGGCCAGCTTAAGCAGTAAACACATCCTAAGAGGGAAATACAGAGAGGAACGGCTGCCAGCACTTACACCCTACGACAGGCTGTACATAAAAGCCGTCCAGATTCTAAACGAATGAAGACGCTAGATTCATTCAGAGATGTACAACTTGTTTTGTGCTCAAAAAGGTGAAACCTCTTACCTGAGTAAAACATAGAAAAAGCATAGCAGTCTAAGACACTGATCAGAACAGCAGCTCCATCAGTATGAGCACAAAGGCTCTATGCCACTCACCTTAGCCGCCCAGTTCACCAGCCAGGTGGGAATCATGCCACCGGGATTGTCAAAGTAATTCATGAACACTGCAATAGAAATGCAACATAGAGTAAAGAACTATACACAGTATAGTAGGGTATTGAAGAGAATGAACAAGGTAATATAAATTATTGTTACATATTATTATTATATACATAGTATAGTATATATGAGTAGAGAACTATACATAGTATAGTAGGGTATTGAAGAGAATGAACAAGGTAATATAAATTATTGTTACATATTATTATTATATACATAGTATAGTATATATGAGTAGAGAACTATACATAGTATAGTAGGGTATTGAAGATAATGAACAAGGTAATATAAATTATTGTTACATATTATATATTGTTATTATATACATAGTATAGTATATATGAGTAGCTTATAGAACTATACATAGTATAGTATAGTATTGAAGAAAATGAAAACAACCTGTGTAAAGTGTTAATCTGACCATTCACTGCCAAAGCAAACGTTATGTAGCTGTGCGAGCAGTGCTGTAGTACACATTACCCTTGGTACCACATGCTCCATCACTCTCCATGGCTACAGTCTGCTTATAATCTTTCACCCGCAGCACCCCGCTCTTCTCTGCACATGCTGTCTCAGGGGAGCTTTTGGCCAGGACCACCCAGATCTTCCTGCCCTCTACACAGATATCCCTCCGCTCCCTCACATACACATACTGCAGTTTGTATCGCTAAGGAGCTGACTGCAAATTGTTATGAAACCCACACCCCGCAAAAACATTGTTTTGCCTCTTGGGAACATTTACAATAACTAACTAAGTTACAGTTCATCACCCCAGGGTGTAACTAGTGTAATGTGGTAACAATCGTTCAGTCCATCGTTAGCTTCATGAATAAGTGGTGTTAATGGGATTCCACCATCAGTGTTTGCTATTGTTACTAGCGTGAAAGGATACGTCTCTGTTTGACAGAGGAAAGGGGTATTTCAACTCCCAGTATATCGCCCGTCGTTCATCATCGTCCTTCTCGTGTAGCTCTGAACAACACAAACAAAGGAGAGATTTGATCAAAAAGGTACTTCAAACAGAACAGCTGAATCAGCAGAGCTAAAGCCATTTCAATACCTCTTTCAGTCAAAGGTCAAGGGAGAAATATAATGATTTTTGTTAGTTTTTTACTTGAAAGGCTAATAATACAAATACAAGGTAATTATAGAAGAACGAACAGTTTACAATGAATAACCATGAAGCTAAGGGCTTGGCTGTTACTGTAATTAAAGGTTCTGGGTGTGAGAGAGATCGAGAAAAAGATTTGTGGTGGTCTTCACTGGGCTCCCTAACACACACCAGTACACAACATCAGGGCGCCCAGCGAGGGCTACGAGGGCTCTGTTTAACAGCACACAGGGACCTGTTCCAGAGGATCCATCTCTGACGTACACACTGAGGTTAGAGAGATGAGGCGGACATTTCCAATGATCTCAAATGTCTAGCACTGTAGAGCCACGGACATGCTTTCAGTCCAAAAAGCCACTCCACCCTCTTATGCAACGGGTCAGGGATAGTCCAATGTGTTACATGTTTGATTTCACTGGTAATATACGCATGTGCCACATCTCTCCTCTGGAGAAAAAGATTTAAACTCAGACGCTCCATCACAGCGGGTTTGCTGTAATGCAAATATAGAGGTAGCAACACTACAACTATAAAATATGACTGACTATAAATAACAACCACGAGAGCACTATCCTACTGGCCCGTAGACTATACTGCAGTAAAAACTTTACCTGATGGTTACTGTGAGGGAAGGTCAAGCAGGGGAACAGAAATTACAAACGTTACAAAAAGAAATAGAATGAAACACTTGAAATGTACAAAAAGAAAGACTGAATAAATTAAAATGATAGTACAATTTGATGAAGACTGAATAAATGACGATGATAGAACAGTTTGATGACATGAACAAATGTTTATACATCTTATCTGACTACATGACCATGTGTTGGCCTTATGACATCAGTCTTTAAAAGGTGCCATAAATGAGTTATAGGCCCCATCCAAATGAAACACAAAATGGACTTTGAGTACATAATTGTTCAAGTGAATTTTAATAAGATGATTTGAATGTATACAGGGAACTTAGATATTTTGTCCCACTCCCATGCAATATTTACCTTTAACATATCCATCCCATTGTTTCCGATATGCCAAATCCATGTATACATCAGCACACAGCTCTGGTGCGCACGTGTTAAGTACACCAAACACTTTGTACTCATAAAGTCCCGTTTCCTGTAAACAGCAATGAAAACTCTCTCCTTCAAACGTAATCTATTCCACTCCCACTATGTGCAGCTCATCTCAAAATCACAGGACATGGACATTGCCAGCACAGTATAGCCTTGGATATGCATTGGAGAATATCAACATCACAAAAGTACTGTAAATGTATTGGAAATTATCCAATACAGAAGACTTTAATGGAATGCAGTCGAGACACATTCATGACCAACCTTAAAATTGCAAATCAGCTTCCGCCTAGACCTATGTCGCAAATAGTTCACTATGACAAATAAACAGCATTTGCTTATTCTGCAATTAAAGCATCTTTGCTATTGAAATAGACAGGCCTATAGGGGACCGAAGATATTATCGATCAAGCTTTCATTAAATCGGTAGATAGAGCTATTACTACAGAGCTTCCTGCGCCAAAAGGGTCCTTTACCTTGTCGTAAAGCCGGTATATTTTGACACCCATGGTTTCAGTAAAGAATTCCCAACCACCCTCCAATTGAGGTTTGTCCAATTCTTTCCATGCATCTTGGAATTCGTCATCTGTAAATTGAAGCGACATGTTGTCAGCGCTCTGTGATAGTGGCAGTGGTCATGTGATCGAGAAGTCGCAGCAGACGCGTTGTGTGCGTCAGAGAGGCATTCCGGTGATGCAGGGTATTCTCTGTTTCTCTGCCTGAGAATGAGTGCTCTCTCTCACCACCTGTGTGGTTGTGTACGCGAATGCGTGACAAAGGAAGAGATAGAGTTGAGAGTATGTAGATGGGTAGGTGAGTGAGTGTACGTAGCTGTCATAAATACAAACATTGGCTTTATGAAAATAACAAAAATGATTTTCACATTCAACAGACAACCGGATGGGCGTTTATTCAAAATAAGTAATGGCTAGATAATGTAAATAGTTAAAGCTTGCTTACATTTTTAATTATTAAATGATCTTAAGCAGCTAAGTGCTTTGTGAGGGACATATGCTGTCTTTGCAACATGTAAACTATGTTTCTCTGCATGAAGAGAAATACAAAACAGCAGCCCATTTCAAATTACTTTCTGGCAAAGAATGCGTCTTGAGGGAGTAAAATAATTCAGGCAAAAATGTATTACTAAAGCCTCGCTGAATTTCCTGTGCGACATCCAACACGTATTATGTGGCTGTCTGAATTGTAGACAAGCATTTTGCTCGTTCTGTCAATTCCGCATTATTACATTATTTTTGTAGCAATATGCCTCATATCAATATTCATGGATAATCTTTGACAGACTGTAATCTTGGTCACAAAGTGCATCTGTAGTTTTAAGATATGTGTCAATAAATTACATTGATAATACATACTTCAGTAAATGCAACTAAATATCGCAAATACCTTTCCTTTATTTATTTATTTATTTATTTTTGAGAAGTTTGAAAGTCAGATTTGAGTGCCAACCATTATTAAAATTTTGAAAAATGTGATTACTAATTGTTCAAAGTTAAACTGTTCAAAGTATATTGACAAACATTTTGCCTTTTGAAACAGTTTACACTATGCCGTATGACAACAATTAACGCTACCTATGTTCATGTGAAAGTGACAACATGATCATGTTTGCATGAAAGGGTTAAAAAGTAAAAAAAACTCTCGGTCTTCTCTACCAGTGCATGTAGTTAACACCAACAGGCTAACCGAAGGACGATGGCAGTCAAGCAGTTTGAATAGGAAACGCACAGGGGGACATCCTTTGAATGGGAGTCACATTCCAATACTAAACGCAAAAGGGGCGAGTTGCACACTGGCTCAGCGGAGGAGACAGCAACATTGCCCGAGTGTCAGCTTTTACTGTGTTTAAAGAAAAGTTTGCGAAGAAAACTCCACTGGCTACGACGTTTGCTGTAGTGCCAATTTGAAATAAGCAGCCGCTTATTCTTCAACGATGCAGATCACTTTTAGAAACTGGAGCATCGAAAGACTGTGCGAGGTGGGCTTCTTTGTATAATTGTTTTGTTTATATCTTTGTCGACTGTGTTAAGCCTTTGTTTTCTACAAACCTGAAGTAAACTACTGCATGATCAGTTTAACCCAACCAAACACTTGTATGCAGTTAAGACACAAAACTTGTTCAAATGCTATCCTTAGTTCCCAACAGACCTTAATCCAAGGTAGCTATAATGTTTATTTTAACAGAAGCTATGGTAAAACTTTTCGATTGAAACAGATGCTTTAAATAAAATGTTTTGCACAAAGAAAAATATAACAAATACATTCCTTTGAAAC
This sequence comes from Galaxias olidus, assembly GCA_026901105.3. Lineage (NCBI taxonomy): Eukaryota > Metazoa > Chordata > Actinopteri > Galaxiiformes > Galaxiidae > Galaxias > Galaxias olidus. Next base: position 159,463 of record JAPMUY010002154.1, read on the forward strand.
TAAGGTTGTATTACACTTGTTCATTAGCTTGAATTAATAGTCATGGTATAGTGACAGATCAGTGTCTCCTAATGTCCATTTAATGGTTCTATTTATATGATTGTTCTCTGTTTTCTCATAAACGTATTTTCAAACTTCCATATTGGTTCATTACACTCCAAACATAGGCTACAGTCTATTCATAACAGACATTAACGTCAGAATTACATGGAAGGGGTAAAGATATGTAGTTTGTTCATTGGGACTAGACTGAGTCATTGTAATCAGAATCGTTGTACATTTGCTATTTGCAAACTTATAGTGAGAATGACTTCTTGTGAAATTGCTTATGATTTTGAAGCTGCTCGCATTTCACGGAACAGTTTGTAATGTCATCTTCAGCGCTCTCCAGGGAATGTGTCAGCTCGTGCTAGGTTGAGTGTTCCTGCGTCATTCAGTTGAATTTCGGACTCTGGGATAGGGGCTTGACTAGTTCAAGGAGGCTGTTACAAAGTAATCATGAACTCTGTGTTTAGTAATAAATAAATATTCAACCACTTAATAGCCAGGACGTGAAATGTGCTCAAATGTTCTGATGTTGAGTTTCTGTAGTGATCCAACAGTATTGCACAACAACATGATTGATTAAGAGTGTACATTTTGTTATTCTTTTTACCATTACGTAATAAATGTTTTTTTAATTGCATACACAGATTGGGACACAGTGAAAGTACACTATAAGAACAAGCCAACTATCCTGGACCCATCTGGGGTTCATTAGAAGAAAACATTTGATGCTGGATCTTGCAATGCCAGAGGAACCCACTAAGGACAGCATGACAGTGCCGGCAGCCCCAGAAGGAGCCCTTATGGAAAAGGCTGGCCAAGCAGAGAACCCTCCTGCCCCCACCACATTAATTACAGTACCCCTGGTCAATGAAGTCCAGCTGACAGCCGCTACCGGTGGTGCAGAACTCTCCTGCTATCGCTGCACTGTGCCCTTTGGCGTGGTGGTGCTCATCGCCGGCATCGTGGTCACGGCTGTGGCCTACAGCTTCAATTCTCATGGCTCAACTATCTCCTACTTTGGGCTGGTGCTGCTATCAGCCGGACTGGTGCTGCTGGCGTCGAGCGCTGTGTGCTGGAGGGTGAGACTGGAGAGAAAGAAGGAGAGGAGAAGGGAGAGCCAAACTGCTCTGGTGGCACACCAGAGAAACATCTTTGCATGAAGCGCAAAAGAAAAGAGCTTTTGGCTAAGGAGACACAGCTGTACGTGGAAAAGAGCTTTTGGCTAAGGAGACACAGCTGTACGTGGATTGTTGGTGACTTGGTCTTGTTTATGGCGAGCCTTTGACCTGTGAGGTTTGGACCACAAGCCCCTAAGAGCTTTGAAGATGTGACGAGGGTATTATCCTGTCAAACAGACGGATCACATATGGGGAAATGTGGCAGACAGCCAAAGTGAATGTGTCAGAATTCAGATGAATCACGACTGTGTAAAGCAACGAGGAGTAAGTCCCCCATTAGTTGACCATGGCGTCCGGTGGCCCTTGACTCTTGGGAGGGCTTGTGGTTTAAAAGCCCCCAACAGAAGACGAGACAATAGTCATTCTAAAACAAATAATAATGTTTTATTAACCTGGCTTCATCATCATGTTATGAACCTCATTGTTCTTTCTTAATATGTTTTATTATCAAAACAACCATGTCGATTTAAGTGGCATGGCATTTATGTGGTACTTAAATGGTACTTATTTTAATGTGTAGCTGATATGTGAGATTTCAGTGACTCTTAGATGTTTCATATGTGTTTTATTAAAGTATCAATTTATTCTTAAGTATTATTAAATTGCACTCAATACTTACGCAATTGTAATGATATTCTATATTATGAAAGTATTAAGTGTTCTGTAAGCCTTTAGACACATAGTCTCTAAAGCACTTTAATCCACACCTTGACGTACATTGTATTCAATGTTAAAAATGATCTGGCATTGTTCAGCTGTACATTATTAACAGTTTCAAACAGTGTGTAATATTGTGTCGTTTGTATTTCCTTTGATTGTAACCATTTGTATGTACAGCATATGTACATCTATACACTATCGGATAACAGTGTCTAAATAGTTAATAGGATTCATGAGGTTTAATAAACTCTCATCAATATTTAAACATTTAATTAAGTCTCAGTTTCATCTCAGTGCTCATAACACAAGGCACTGCTGTTGTTTTTTTTCTACAGCATCTCTCAAATACATTTCATGAATCATTTATTCTGTCAAATAAGACTGGTGACAGAAGGGTTACTCAGGTCAGTGAAGTGTGTTACCTTTGAAAACAGAATGGAAGGAAGTGTGCCTTTCTGTTATGACGCACACCAACGGGCCCACGTCCTCGCTTTAGGCTCCTATTGTGTAGGCTGCCTAAAGCATTCAGCACTTTTCCTTTGTTGGTTTAATCCCATGATTGGTGCTCCTGATAAATAAAAGTCTTACATTTTGAGTGATCATTTTGTGTCAATGTATTTGACTAGAATTTTTTAAATCATAAATTGAACTTGTTCTCTGTGATTTTGTACATTATTCTTTTGTATCTTTTCTGTTTTTGTTTGATTTCAAACCTAGTTTGTTTAAGGAGAAAGTATTTTGAATACCATTAACCTATACCTCCACAATATCTTAAAACACCTGTTTGTTGTCAATATAAATAATGATCTGCTGTCTACACCATTTACTATGAATGCATAAATAATAATTCTCAAGGTAAAAGGAAGTTAATCTCTCCTGTTTGACTTGGTTAAAAATAGTATGGACTTGGAGGCATATTTATAGGCAGCATTTGCGTTGCTATGCGTCCCTGTGACACCAGACACTACAACTAACTGGTTTGCTTGCGTCAGAGGAGCACCTACAACACACTTTGTCACTTTTGGGAGCTAACCTTACCACGCGCAGAGAAGTGCGCGCTATAGAGGGAGGGTGTGCAGTGCTTCTGACACCTGACTCTGAGATCAGATGTTCAAGCCTACGAGGAGCTCCCCACAGTACGTCAGATTAGTAGAGCAGTGGCTGAGAAGAAGGCGAGTTGGGAAAAGGGGCGACTTGATATGAGATTTAGCAGCTGGTTGTCACAAGCCATTCCCCTTTTTTCTGAGCTCAGCACCTCATGTAGGACCTATGTGTGTCACATATATTTCTCTGACATACTGAAGTCAGATAGTTGTCATTCCATGGGCTGATGAGCGGCAGGCTTTTTTTGTCAATGAAGGGAAAGCGAACATTATTTAATTCTTTAAGACTTTATGTTAAAGGAAAAATTGATGTTTTGAAGTGACCAGGAAAGAAATGAGTCAGCTCAGGCAAGCACCCTTAGCTCCGAGCGAAGACCGCAAACCTAAATTATAAGTAATAACAGCAACAAAACAAGAATCAGTTTCGGTCAGTTAAATCAATCTCTGGATATTATGGGAGAGGAAGTGCGTCTAAAAACTATTTCTGTTGAACTGAAGACCATGCAGCTGTGGAGTAAAATATTTGAATGTACATTTTTATATTTAGGATTTATAATAAATGTAAATTAAGTTAAAAAAAAAATGACATAATCTCTTTTTTTATATATATATATATATATATATATATATATATATATATATATATGTATATGCTGTATATATATATATAGATATACATGTCATAGTATACTTCAGATCCCTTTTGGAATATTATTGTAAATACTTTGGTTTGATTTGTGATATGATTGTGAAATGATTCAAGTCTTTTGTTAGGTGACTATGAGGCTGCTTGGTTTGTTAAAGAGCGTGGGATTGCCTCTTTTCCTTTCCCCTAAGAGGCCCCCTCACACAGTGGCATGGGCCCTGGTCACAATAGACCACCTGCCTGCCTATCAGCCATGGAACTCCCTTTCTCGAATGTAAACATATCTCCATTTGGCCTGGTCAGTGGATAAAACTCAAAGCCAACCACAAGGAGACAGAGATGATTAAGCTTCAGTAAAATCATACGGCCCTGTGTTTCTTAATTATTATTCAAGCTTGAAGTCCGAGCTCAAGGCTTAGACATTTATCTTTCGCTTGTTAGACTGTCAGGTTCTTCAGAGTGCCTGACAGGCTATCCCAGAGAAAAAAGAGGCTTATCAGAAAAAAACGCTTTAAAAGTCGTCCAACACAATTAAGATTCAAGAAGCTTTAGACTCCATGAATCATACAAATGTAAGCAGAGTTGCTCCATGGAATTGCCATTTGTCTTCTATATTGCCAAGAAAAAGAAATACATATCTGCCGTGGAAGTAATCACTTTTTAATAAGTAAGGCGTTGCTTTTACATGTGAGAACTTCAAGCTATCTTTCACACTATGAAATGTCTTTCACAGTATTCCCCACCATAGGTCTCCATTGCACCCAGGGGCTCCTGCAGAGAAGACTAAAGTTCTTTCTGCACAGTGTCCCAGGGGATCTTCCTGCAGTGTTTCGTCTCAACCCCATACACGCTGGGGCAAAACCCTTCTTGAACAACTCAACAATTCATAGGAAAGAGAATGCAGCAAATTTGAATAACATCTTCACTCTCTCTGCCCCACTTTTTAAATAAAACTGTACGTTACAATCTTGTTTTGTCTATATTGAAATGCTTGCAAGTAAAACAAAAATATTTGTCTTCATAGTATTCAGACGTTTTTGAGTCCAGGCACTGTATGTAACTATACTAGGGTGTTGGTCATGTAGGGCCTCTCTAGACCATTGTTTTTCTTTGGTCCTATTTCTAGAAATTCTTATCCAGACTGCTGATTTTCCCTGGCTACAACAAAAGGCCATTTTTCCAAAGATACAATCTAGTCGATCGAAAATTTCCTTAACAATGAAATGCTGAGTGAGCACATTAATCTTCTAATTGATTCTATTCTTTGAACGTTTGTCTCCACAGCTTCCAGACCACCTCTGTCTCTCCCCCCACTCCCTTCCTAATGGAACCCAGGAGTGCACTGGGAAGAGAATTTGGCCTTTGTTGCTCTTTCCTCATCTGGACCTTTCTAAACTTCAGAACCATAACTAACTGCAGGAGGAGTGGTGGGAGTGGGATATGCAATCCCCCTCAGTCCGTGACAGACATGAAAGTGCTACTAAGGGAAAACACAGTGACGTCCTATCCATGCTGCGTGGTTGACTTCATCAAGCTTGGAGCTAAACTGAAAACATCTGCAGAGTAAACAGGAAAAAGATCACATGGATGGCACAGAGTAAACAAAGTTGCTTGATTTAAATTTGGTCAGACTCGCTGTTCCCTGAGAAGTGTATTCTTTCTAATGAATCACAGCCCATTGCTGCACACTAAGCACAATACCTACGACGACAACAAGCAAAGAAAGTACACGCATTGTCAATGTGTCAGCCCACATGTACATTTTTAAACAGGGTTCTCACTCTCTTAAAAGTCTAATCTGTGTGCCCTTGTTAAGAAAACAGTAATAACTCCTGTTAGTTTCTAGTGGCCTAGTAGTGTTGTTTCATGTCCCTGTCCAATGCAAAACAGGAAAACATCTAACCTCACTATTTAACCACAGGAGATCTGGCTTTAACCTCCACTGACAGAAGGAAGGGATTGACATGGACTTGGACAGATGCTGTCAATTGATTTTGTCTTTAATGAAAGCCCTTCCTTCATCATGTCCTCGCACGCCGTGAACACACACTCTTGTTCACACACATCCTCATTACATAATTGCTCCAAGAGAACACATTCTGGAACTGTTGTATTTGTAACATATGGTCTCTTTCAAAGTATCTTTGGCAAAGAGATGGGTTTTTGTTTTCAGGAGAAACGACAGTGATTAATGTGCCATGGTGTTTGGTAAGCTGCGAGAAAACTATTGTGAACAAGGGAATACCCCAATCTAATTCCATTCCACTAATTAACCCTGTTATTCACTTCAGTAAATTCAAGTCTTTCTTATTTTTTGAATGGTTTACGGAGGAAATGGGAAGGTGTGTCCAACCCAGCTGTGGAGGTCATTTAAAAAACAACAATGATGTCATAGGAAGTAGCTTCTTCACCCCCCCCCCCCCCCCCCGGTTTCCTTTCATCTTAACAGCTGAGCTACTTTGTAAAGCGCTAGATTCTCCTTTCTCAACCTCAGAAACCTTTAGAACAGCTAACCGTTGTTCTCAATCATTGACAATAAATTAAAAGAGCGACACATAATATTTTCCTAAAGTAATCATAACCAATGTTGAGAGTAAACAGATTTGAAGAGACACCTTTTAATCATTCGAAGAGCGCTCTTAATCCCAACCTGAGAGTGAGTCGTTGTTTTGGTGTTTTTCTGGCACTTCTGTCTTGTACTTACGTGTGAGGGCACTGGAGGCTGTACTATGTATTACTATGTACCATAGGCTCACTGTCTGATCAAACCACACATGCTGGAGCTGCAGCTCCATAAAATAGCATGGGAGCCTGGGAGCTGTGGTGGGAACCAGGGCACAGCCAGGCAGCTTCCCAGCTCAACCTAAACCACTGGATCCTGTAATGTGATACTGGACTACTGTGAGCAGGTTCCTGTAATGTGATGCTGGACTACTGTGAGCAGGGTCCTTCAATCTGATACTGGACTACTGTGAGCAGGGTCCTGTAATGTGATACTGGACTACTGTGAGCAGGGTCCTGTAATGTGATACTGGACTACTGTGAGCAGGGTCCTGTAATGTGATACTGGACTACTGTGAGCAGGGTCCTGTAATGTGATACTGGACTACTGTGAGCAGGGTCCTGTAATGTGATACTGGACTAATGCAGTGATACTGGACTACTGTGAGAAAGGTCCTTTAATGTGATGCTGGACTACTGTGAGAAAGGTCTGTGATGCTGGACTACTGTGAGGGTCCTTTAATGTGAGCAGGGTATTTTAATGTGATGCTGGACTACTGTGAGAAAGGTCCTTTAATGTGATACTGGACTACTGTGAGCAGGGTCCTGTAATGTGATACTGGACTACTGTGAGCAGGGTCCTGTAATGTGATTCTGGACTACTGTGAGCAGGGTATTTTAATGTGATACTGGACTACTGTGAGCAGGGTCCCTTAATGCGGTGCTGGGGCGTCACTGAGAACCCAGTTAATCAGCTGTGGACATTCCTCCCAGCGCTGCCTAGGGAAGAGTTTGCGATGCATTTCCGATGACGAAGGCAGGAAAATGGTCAGGTGACACGGCCAGGGCATCTGCTTTATCTTCCTATTGACTGTGGACCCAAAGGGCCCCCGAGTTTGCACTGGACCCAAAGGGCCCCCGAGTTTGCACTGGACCCAAAGGGCCCCCGAGTTTGCACTGGACCCAAAGGGCCCCCGAGTGTACACTGGACCCGAAGGGCCCCCGAGTGTACACTGGACCCGAAGGGCCCCCCAGTTTACACTGGACCTAAGGGGCCCCCCAGTTTACACTGGAGCTCTGCTTGGAGCTGAAGTGAGAAACCGTACATCCTATTCCAAGTAACGGTCATTGACAAACTGAAACGAGAATACAAACTAAAACACATTACAACAATACATAATTAACTGTCTGCTATTGCAAGACTAAATATCATCATCATCATCATCATCTTCATCCGCTTTGTCCAGGATCGGGTCGCGGAGGTAGCAGTTCCAGCAGGGCATCCCAAACTTCCCTTTCCCTGGCCATATTAACCAGCTCTGACTGGGGGATTCCAAGGCGTTCCCAGGCCAGTGTGGAGACATAATCCCTCCACCTGGTCCTAGGTCTTCCCCGCGGCCTCCGCCCATCTGGACTTGCCTGGAACACCTCCCTAGTGAGGCGGCCAGGTGGCATCCTTACTAGATGTCCGAACCACCTCAACTGGCTCCTTTCTACGCAAAGAAGCAGCGGCTCCACTCCGAGTCCCTCACGAATGGCTGAACTTCTCACCCTATCCCTAAGGGAGATGCCAGCCACCCTCCGGAGGAAACTCATTTCCGCCGCTTGTATCCGCGATCTCGTTCTTTCGGTCATGACCCACCCTTCATGACCATAGGTGAGAGTAGGAACGAAGATAGACCGGTAGATTGAAAGCTTTGCCTTCTGGCTCAGCTCTCTCTTCGTCACAACGGTGCAATAAAGCGACTGCAACACCGCACCCGCTGCTCCAATTCTCCGGCCTATCTCTCGTTCCATTTTCCCCTCACTCGAGAACAAGACCCCGAGATACTTGAACTCCTTCACTTGGGGTAAAGACTCATTCCCTACTTGGAGTAGACAATCCATCGGTTTCCTGCTGAGAACCATGGCCTCAGATTTGGAGGTGCTGATCCTCATCCCAGCCGCTTCACACTCGGCTGCGAACCGATCCAATGAGTGCTGCAGGTCGCAGACCGATGATGCCATCAGGACCACATCATCTGCAAAAAGCAGTGATGCAATCCTCTGTCCACCAACCCGCAGCCCCCCTCCCCCGCAGCTACGCTGTGAGATCTTGTCCATGAATACCACAAACAGGATAGGTGACAAAGCGCAGCCTTGGAGGAGGCCAACCCTCACCGGAAACGAGTCCTACTTACTGCCGAAGACCTGGACACAGCTCTCGCTTTGGGAGTACAGAGATTGGATGGCCCTGAGTAGAGACCCCCTCACCCCATACTCTCGCAGCACCTCCCACAGTATCTCCCGGGGAACCCGATCATACGCCTTCTCCAAATCCACAAAACACGTGTAGACCAGATTGGCATACTCCCAGGCCCCCTCAAAGATCCTCGCGAGGGTAAAAAGCTGGTCCGTTGTTCCACGACCAGGCCGGAAACCGCATTGTTCCTCCTCAATCCGAGGTTCGACTATCGGTCGAACCCTCCTTTCCAGCACCCTGGAGTATTCTTTCCCGGGGAGGCTGAGTAACGTGATGCCTCTGTAGTTGGCACACACTCTCCGGTCCCCCTTTTTGAACAGAGGAACCACCACCCCGGTCTGCCACTCCTTAGGTACTGTCCCCGACTTCCACGCAATGTTGATAAGACGTGTCATCCATGACAGTCCCTCAACACCCAGAGCCTTCAGCATTTCTGGGCGGATCTCATCAACCCCTGGGGCTTTGCCACTGTGGAGTTGTTTGACTACCTCAGTGACCTCCGCCAGGGAGATTGATGCTGATCCCCCATCATCCTCCACTTCTGTCTCTACTATAGAGGGTGGGTTTGTCGTGTTCAGGAGTTCCTAAAAGTGTTCCTTCCACCTCCCAATCACCTTGTCAGTTGAGGTCAATAACGTCCCATCCTTACTGTATACAGCTTGGATGGTTCCCTGCTTTCCCCTCCTGAGGAAGACTAAATATAATTTTGCATAATATGTTCTTACATTGCACCAAATTAAATAAAAGTTTGTTTATTTAATTGCTTGCAAGTGGTATTGCGACTTGGCTCTCCTGTGCCAGAATGGGTAGGGAACATGTTATATAAACATTCACACAGTACCATACAGTAAGTCCCCCTCCATCCAAATCATTAAGAACTGTGAGTGGAGGTGTCGCCACAGGTTTCATATAAATATATATTCTATATATACAGCAGCACGTCCTACATTGGTACCTCAGATGCAGGTCACTCGGCCTGCAGGCTGATTTTGTGTGTTGTATCGCTGGTGTGGTCCTTGACTGAAGGAAGCCGTGAGCTTTAGGAGGAGCTGGTTCCCACACCCTGAAAAAGAGACGAAGGACAGGCTAACACAAACAATCCCCCACGCAGGAAGGAAAGGGCGCCTTGCACGGCTCTTTATCAGATCAGCAAGCTCCTCCATTGGGTCGCAGCCCGTGGCTAGACAACCCGCCAAAGGCCAGTCAATCTCACTGTGCAGTTATCATCAAGTCGGTTCATCTGCTTACTGTCATTCAGGACCCCAGCAAAGACTGCAGCCCAGCATTTCAAGCTGTTTTTGTTGTAAGTGATATGTACAGAATTGAGTCTGGACCACACAATGCAGAGGATGTTTGGAGCAACCCAGTTCTCATTTGATTTAGGAATGTGTCATTATCATGGGACTCTGCTCACACATGGCATGGACATTTTCACTTCCACCACAGACAATAACCAATCAAACCAAAGGAAGAAAATGGGCAATGATCAAGTACAATTTTACTAATGAATACAGAGAGAGAGAGCAGGTCTGTACATACAGACAAATTACTGCAATCAGTTTAGTAGAATGACGTAGTAAGTTCTGATTTGTTGAAAAGGTTGAAACAACTATATCAGTCTAAATAAACTAAATAAAACACTTCATTGGTCAAGGGAGAACAAATGTGCTGCCTCCCAGTATTGAAAAGACAAGTCTGCTCTCAGGAACACGACTGCCTACATACAGTATGTCATGCTATGGATATGAACACAAAACACTAGTCTCAGTGTCTCAGAAAGGTACATGCTTTCCAAGGTACCAGGCCCCCACTCAGGCATGGACATCCATATGGATCTGGATGTCCAAACTCGGCATAACACACACACACACACACACACACACACACACACACACACACACACACACACACACACACACACACACACACACACACACACACACACACACACACACACACAGATGCTAAATCCTACCATCAAATTGTATTTCATTATGGATCATGGGCCTGTATCTGCCCATCACTAGCTGTTCTGTGGCAGCCATTCTGAGTGTGTCTGAATAGGCCCCGCCCACCTGCCCTCAGCTGTCTTCTGATTGCATAACCCTGCCTCTTTGCTTACCTCATGGAACATCTCTGGAGTTATTCACCCAGCCTGAAGACACAAGGAGCAGGGTGGTGTTCACTACATCTGGGGCTGGTCCTGGCTGCTCACCCTCCGGTGCCTGGTGGAAACATTAACAGAGTGTTTCTATGTATTAACGTTAGGGCCTTAGGGGCCTGGGCACTAAAACGGGACTCCATGTGTTGAAAACGAAAAGAGGAGGAGGAACCTTGGAAAAGACACTGTGTCTTAGTCTTTATTCAATTTGCACTTCAGGATATGAGAGATGGAGGGAAGGGGCCGCTCAGTAAACGAGAAGCACGCGGAAAATAAATAAACATGCTGGAGCGCCGTCTCGCTCTCTTAGAGGTAGACACAGTAGAGAAGAGGATTTTGTTTCGCAGGGGAGACAAAACAAACTCCCCCGACATCCTCTGCAAACCAGGATCCAGGCGGCCAGTCCCAGACCCAGACCCCCCCTCCCTCCTCCTCCTCCGCTGCCTCCTCTCCCTGGGCTGTAGAGGCTGCGGGACACCCTGGCACCAGATCTGCTGCTGAGATAGATCCGTCTGCACAGGATAGGCCCGGGAGAAACCCCACCCGTGGGCATGGCCCAAACACCCACAACCTGAAACATTCTCCTGTGGATCACGGCAACAAACACAACCCCCAGACAGATGCTATATTGCTATTCCTTCCTTCTAAAGCTAACCACTGTGTTTAGACAGACTCTAGTCCAGCATGCAAATCTATATGGATTGTAAATCCCCCCCTCACAAAAAAAAACATGTCTCTCTTACACAGAGGCTGAAGAATACTAATCCATATTTCCATAAGTATCAGATCCAACCTGTCAACAAGAATCTGTAGTGTTAGCGGTATCGGTCAGCGCTAAATATGCAAGCGCTGCTGGAACATGAATGTGTAACCTTGAATCCTAGCAGGCAGACAGATTGCTTCAATCAGTGGGGAGAGCCCAATCTGAGGCGTGGCGCTTTCTGCTTCCAGATGTAGCTCTGGAGCTGGACCAAAAGCAGCGAACACTAAACGCTAAACCCTTGGTTTGATTATTGACACAGAAAAAACACGAGTCTCTGACCTTGACCAGGCCACTTATCGTTTGAAGGGCAACTTTCCCAGGTACTTTGACATGGCTCCACCTGTAATGTACATTATCCAGGTACTTTAACATGGCTCCACCGGTCATGTACATTATCTAGGTACTTTAACATGGCTCCACCGGTCATGTACATTATCTAGGTACTTTAACATGGCTCCACCGGTCATGTACATTACCCAGGTACTTTAACATGGCTCCACCTGTAATGTGCATTATCCAGGTACTTTGACATGGCTCCACCGGTCATGTACATTACCCAGGTACTTTAACATGGCTCCACCAATCATGTACATTACCCAGGTACTTTAATATGGCTCCACCTGTAATGTACATTAGCATAGAAACAGGGAATACATGAGGTTTCTGGTCCATTCATTCTAGACATTCTTCTTTCGCTGTTTCGAGATATACCAAAACAAATTTAAGCTTGAAAGAGGATAAAAAGCATCACCTTTTTTTATTGTACACTCAAAATAACATGCTGTCACTAAAAAACAAAGCTTAAACAATTCATTTTAATCAGTTTATTTAGTTAACATAAGACAATACAGTGATTTTGTGTTCTATTCTTTGTTGTGAACTACTGACAAAAGGGTCATGTTTTCATTTCATACCAGCTATCTGATTTTCCGGTTTTCCTTGTTATTTTCAGTTGTGGAGGGGATGCTGATCGGTCATGGTACCTCTAACGTGGGGGCTGTTGGGGTCAAAGTTCTCCCTCCTAAGGCTACAAAGGGTGCTGCTCAAACTGTACCGTTGCTGATCACTGCCCTCTGCTGACTGCCTGCACCATTGTCTCACAATCAATTACCAAACACCGAAAAAAGGGTGTATACTTATTTTAATATAATGTGAATTAATATCAATAGTTTGAATTCACTATTATATTATAGCATTGTTTATTGGTTGCCCTGAATACTGTGCTGGCCGGTATAGTCATGCGTCAGTGGAGATTGCTGTGCCGAGGAGTTCACTGTCAGCCATAGTAATCCCCTTCCTGGTGCTTGGGTCGCCCACAAAGAGAGTTCCAAGCACTCATCCAGGATGAACATAATCATTTTGATCCTGTTGCACAGACACCTGTGCAGAAGGTTAATGCACAAAGAATGTGTGTGTGCAAACCAGCCATTGCATGCTGTCATTTTCTGAGTGTTCTTTTGAATTTTCCCTGGCTGGTCTTTTTTTAGCCAGATGGCTCTCCCCTCAATCCCCACTCACAATCAAGATTAGGATTACAACATTACGCCACGCCCACACACAGACCCCGATCCAGGTCACAGATCCAAACACGCGAGTGGATACACAGCTCGCTCACTCATTCACTCATTCACACACACGCAAACACACACACACACGCACACACACACACACACACACACACACACACATCGATAGACAGACATGCATGGACATGTCTGTGTACACTGAGAAAAAGGAGCACCAATATACTCAATATACACAACCACACAAAGACAGACTGGGACCTCCGTGCCCATACACAAGGACACATGCACAATTCCGTGCGTCACACAAGGACACATGCACAATTCCGTGCGTCACACAAGGACACATGCACAATTCCGTGCGGCACACAAGTAAGCATCCCACATGTTCAATTGAAATTACAGACTGTTCCCAACCTGGCAACGACTCTTAATTCTATAAACCCAGGCCGACAGAAATTAATATGCACTTGACCGGCAAATTCTGGTGATATAACGCAGGTTTTTTTGAACAATGTTCTTTGAAAATGGATAAAGCCCCACACAGTTACTGAATTACAACAGAGGCTTAAGTTATTAAACTGAGCAGCTTTAATCATTGATCGCAGAAATTCAAGGTTGGAGGAGTGACATGGATTAAAGTATTTTTACCACAAAGCCATGTATCCTCACTGATCTGGGAGAGGGAAAGAGGGAGGGTGGAAGAGAGAGAGAGACAAATTAGTAGGAGGGGGAGGTGAGACAAAGACACAGGAGGAAGGATAGAGAGAAATCCCTGTGGTCACCAGTCTGTTTAATTGTTTTTCCCTCCACAGCGGGTGGCTGTCCTCATTTCTCTGCAGCCTTCTCCTGTTGTTCCTGGGCCTGAGGGCCACGCAGCATGAAGCAGGCACCATGGGCTTTCTGGAAAACTACCAGGAGATCGACCCTGTCACTTTGAACCTTTGCATCCTTATCGCCAGCTACGTTATCTTGCTCTTGGTCTTTCTGATATCCTGCATCATGTATGACTGTCGGGGCAAAGATCCAACCAAGGAGTACGCCCCGGATCCTGAGCCGACCCCCTCGCCTGTTCGGCTGGTGGTCATGCAGAGCACTCCTTCTCCTGGGCGCTGGGACACAGCCAACATGATCACCACCTACCATGAGCAGCCCAGCCAAGACTTCAGGGAGAAAAAAAGCACCATGGTCTGAACAGACATGGGCTTTATGGACTACCTCCCCCTGTGAGACAAGTCCAGTTGGGATCAAATCTGTACAGATATATATATTATTTTTTTTATACACACATTTATTTGTAAATCCTTTTTTTTTTAAGTTTGTTTTTGTTTTGGCTGGCTTGGACTATGCCAGGATTTGACCGGCATAGGACCGGATTCAAACGGTAAGGGAGTGTGACATGCGAGATGGTCTGTGAGGGCTGGCTGTGCTGTGCTCTGCTGTGCTGTGCTGTGCTGTGCTGTCTTTGTACAGGTGAAATCCTCCTTCTTCAAATCAATCAAGCCTAAAGCCTAGGGAACCCCCCAGAAAAAAAGTGAATTTCTCCAGACCAGAGAGCTTGGGATTAAATGGTTCAAGGAGAAATGTGTGGCTTGGTTTTAGATTGTTCACCTCAGTGGACCGCGTCCTTTACCAGTATCTTTGTTTTTCTTGGCTAAAGGCTGATGCTAGAAAACAAGCACTTTCTTTAGAAGTCATTTGCCCATTAGAAAACAATGCATTGCCTGTAAACAGACAGCCTTCAGGGGGCTCTATGCCTACCAGCCACTCTGTCTGCATCCTGAGTAAGAGCCTGTTTTGCTCCATGACGTTCAGTGATTAGCAGACTGTCAACATTTGGTGGCATCTTGAGGATCAGTAACCTAGCCAAGAGCATAATCCGAGTGTTTGGGAATCGTCATCACAAGGTAACCAAGTACAGTTCACCAAGGGTGAATATGTATTATACTCAGGGTCACATCCTGCAGGACTCACATTTTATTTTGAGACGTGTCTTTAATCCAGTCTTTCTAACACAAGCAAGGCACTGAGAGTGCGTAATTAAGTCACCAGCCACGTACCCCATTAACTGTGCCACCTCTACAGACAAGTCAATATGCAGCGCATAATGCCTTTTTCAAAACATTGTCACATAATGAATGGAATTGTATTACACTAAAAATAGAAGGATAATTGTCATGTCAACGGTGAAGTTGAATAAAAACATTTAAAGCACAGGTTTTAGCCTGCCTCTCCTAGGAACTAGCAGTTGGACGACAGAGGAAGCGAGTGACAGGATAAACCTGTAGCACATCAGATAATGGACAGGTACAACAGGTATGTTAGGTTAGTTCTAAACCGCCACGGCCACCAACACAAAATTATATAAGCCACCTTTAAGAAACTCTTCTCATGGTTGGCTACTGTTCTGAGAATCTTAACTATGGCAGTGGGATATTTCATGGGTGACATACCAGGCATTCAAAGCTTATTCTGCTGCTTTATTCCAATAACTGTGAATCAATAAGTTAAACTGCCATAGAGAGGTTCAGCCATAAGAGCCATACACACAGAGTCCTTCCATTCAAGTCAAATCAGGTCTTGCCTAAAATACCCGTGAAGTGCGATGGAAAATTGTAGTGCCAAACCTTCACAGATGTAGCCTTGCCCAGGATCTGACCCAGAGGATGGACACCTAAATGGTGTCTAAGCTGGTTGTAATCCTGGTACTGAGAAATGCTTCATTTATGTACCTCTAACACTAATGAGGGCTCGACAAAAGCAACTGACCTCTGACTGTGTGTACAAATAGAATAATAATGTAGAGCATCAACACAGATCCAACACAGAAAATATACTAAGAGTTCTGATATTTATCACATCTCCATTATACATTGAAATTGTCCACCATGGTTAATGGGCCATCTGTATCAACTGAATGTTACTTTTTACAGTATGCCATCCATTAAAGGGATCCTCAGTTGACTATCTCATCTTTGTTTCAAGTTACAAAGACATCAGCAATGGGATGTTGAAAAGATGAAACTAACACAGGGCAATTAGACACTGATACTGATTTGCGAGAAGAAATCTTGTAGCCGTTCATTTAGCATTTAGCAAGATATATCTTCATCAGATATCTGTCTATTTTTGATTCAGATACAACGCAAATGAAAAGTCCTGTTATGCCAAGACGTAAACTGACTGCTGGCTCTCATACCTGGACTGTTTCAGTAATCCTCTGCCAAAAGGAACTTCACTTTGCTTACACAGGAACACAACACAAATATCTTGTGAGATACTAGACCAATCCACTGTAGTGTACCACAATATTATGGTTCAGCATTCATTAGACCTCCAATGTTGGAGTTCCTGTTTTCTTTGATGCCTTTGTGCTTGATCATAGCGTCACTCACACTACCACTCAACTAATGTACAACTGAAATTCTAAGTATATTTGTGGCCAAATTGTAAGTCATCTTGGATCAAAACCTAGATGACTGGCAAACTAATATTTTCATTTTCAATTTCAAACATCTAACCACCTGAGATGTAACTTTGATCATTGTTGATTATTTATTGTTGAGGGGAGGGGGGATTTATATTGCCATAATAATATTACTGTAACATTTCAGATCTGATAATGGAACATGTACATGGAGATTCCCCTGTTTTGTCTCGTGTTCTATTGGTAGATGGTACTTGCAGGGACTACTGTATTCTCCCAGGATGCAGTACATCAATTATAGAGCCGTCTAACCCTTCATCACATGTGTCCAGAAATCCTGTTTCATTCCGTGGAAGATCACTTGCCACCCACAAGTGGACCTTCTCTTTTTATAAGTGACAACAACACTGCCAGCATCAAGGTCAGCTTCTGTATTTGTAGCAGATTTCACAAGTTCATTCCATTAGCTGAACAGAATGAATTACATGGCGTGATGCTGTTGGAAAAAGGTCAGAGAAACTGGTCACAGCATTTGGTGCTTTAAAAGACAATGCACCGAGAATTCTTACCGGCCAGGGACCAGCTACGAAACATTCCACCGGGGGGCCCCTGCTCTCTAAAAGGTTAACAACATAGTTCACTGATGCATACTGAGATATGACGATCTGTGCGCTTTTGAAAATAGGTGAATAGAACCTGATCCGATGCTGTGACACTGAGGTGGATATTATAAATGTAAAACTGTAACATAAGACCTGCTTTTTATTTATTTATATATAAAAAAAAAATGCTTTGATGCTAAGGTGAACACATACATACACAATTCTACATATCTTTTTAGTGTGAACCATAGAAATACACACAGTTTTGTTTGTAAGTGAGATGAGATTGTTGGTGTGATTGCTCAAGTCTTGAATGGGAGTGGGATTGTATAGAGAATTACAATGCATTATGGCTGGAAACATACCTGGCATTTGAGGTCATGAATAAGTTGTAGCAGTCTTTGCTTTTATAACTAGAGCAAATAAACCCTGTGTAGGACTGAGGACTGCCATCATGTACTGTATGTCTCAGGTCATACTGTAGCGCAAAAGTGGCATTTGTTTGGCGCCGCCGTTGGAAACCGGGTGCCAGCAGCCATAGACAAGAGTCAGTAAATCCTATCCTCTTTTGTCCACTTGTCTCTGCAACAAGTCAGCTTGATCACCAAAGATAGTAAACAATGACCTATTTATCTCATGCCTCTTAATCCACCCGATTGTAGGTTTTTTTGGCCAATTGTTTTATAGGCTATTCAATCTGAACTTTCAGGATTCTAGGATGGCTAGATCTCAAAAGGATTACAATACATACTTTAGTTTTTATCTCATGGCTTTGCTACCTTTGCAAAGAGATAAAGCTTCAAAGAGTATGACTTATCTCTTGTATAGAGATGTTGGAATAGTTTTATGACATACAGTATAATCTATCAGAAATACTAAACCTGGCTATAAAGAATTATGGCCAACTGTCTCCCTGTTTCTGGGCTTATGCATTACACCCTGGTTGTACAGAAAAATATAAAATACATGGGGAAAAAAACTGAGTGTATAGGTCTACTGTAGAATGTCATAGGAACACTGTTACATAAACGCTGTTATCTAACATGTACTGTCAAGTAACCCTGATCTACTATTATGTAACTCAGCCTTTAAGGCTCATCACTTCCTATGTGACAGTCAACATTCTAAATACTGAATGGGCCTGTTTATGATTATGAACATGATCATATCATAGCATGTATTACTAGGTACAGCAGCCTTGCCCTTAGGATAAAAGAAAATTAAATTCAAATATTTTTCATGTAAGTACTGGATTGTAGCTTAACTTGTAAGAGGTTGAACAGATTTTTCTATTGGTGGGTGCAAGAATAAATCAAACAAAACTACGACAAAATACAAAATCGCATGCTGAACATATTATAGCCAACTGATAATTATTTTGTACAATATGTATTTTTTTATACTGACACGTGAAGGCTCCGTCTGACAGACCAATGAAAATATTCGAAGTATTCATGATATGGTTGCATTCCGATATTTTTTGCTTCAACCCACAATATCAGAAAAATGAATCACCAATTCTCAATACTTTCAATAACTGAATTGCTAAAAAAAATTGCTATCAATTTTTGGGGTGGGATTACATTTGGGGGAGAGGGGGGGTGGGGGGTGGGGGGGTGGATCTAGTCTGCCGGAAATGTATTAGAAGAAGAGCCTGTCCTATCTATTCTTCGTCGGCGTCTCGGCGAATTGCACTGTGAACGGGCCGACCGGTGCTTGGTTGCTCGCTGGCATGAAGTTGCTGCTCGCAAACTAAGCCACTTAGATAGTATGGACATAATTGCCATGTCCGCGATAGTATTTGCAGCAGAATGATATTAAGAAAAAGACTAAAGTAGTGGCCTTGAGATAGGGGCTTGGCTGGTAGCCGAATGACTTTGTGACTCAGGATAGCTAGGCTAGTCCCTCGGCATATGCTTTTTAGCAGAACTTGTTTTAGGCCTTATTCAATTGCTACATGAGCAGTTTAATTATTTTTCTATTGTTGTCCTATTTCTGCTCTACATTTAACGGTAGTTTTTTGTTAAAACCGTTGAGATGAAGAGGGTGAACAGCTCCCCAAGGTAGGTAAAATCTGGCGGTCATGCATTTGGCTCAAAGAGGCCAATGAGTTATGTACCAGCTGAAAACATCTGTCTAGTTACAATGTTTGGTTACAATGTTGATGAATATTTTCAACGCAGTTTTCAATGAGGATACCTTCCCTGTTTTGAATAGTAATTTTGTAATCTTACGTTCTGTGCGAGGGTTTTTATCGGCATTAAACTACTTGGTTCTTAAACCAACATTGGGATTGGGCCAAAATTATTTCTGAATTCCTACAACAACATTAGGCTGTATTGACGAAAAGAAATAGCTGAACATTGTTTTTGTTGGACTGTTAGCAGGACAATGGCCATGGCCAGCAAATGTATACATTTACTAGCCACAGCGGTTGGGAGATGAAGATGCGACATTGTTTTTGGCTTATGCAAAGTGATGTGAATACCAGCAGTGGTGTAACTTGATAAAACATTGAAAACATGGTGAGTAGTTGTCTCTTTCTTTGTTGCAGGTATATGAACAGGCGGGCCTCTGCTAACTGCCGCTATCAGCCCACGTACTATGAGCATGCTGCAAACTGCTACACTCATGCTGTAAGGATCAACATGGTTTCAATTTCACATCCTCAAGAATTTGTGTTTATCCCATCTCTCTCTCTCACCAGATAGATTAGATTGTTGCTAACTTTAACTATCTCTCTCTCTGTTACTGCATATAGTTCCTCATCGTGCCAGCCATTGTGGGCATGGCACTGCTCCACCGGCTGTCAGATGACGGGTGGGAGAAGATCACGGCCTTGGTGTACGGCATGGGCCTGTGTGCCCTCTTCCTGGTATCCACTGTGTTCCATGTCATCACCTGGAAGAAGAGCCACATGAGGTGAGGAGGAGCGAGGGGGGGCGAGGGGGAGCGAGGTGAGGAGGAGCGAGGTGAGGAGGAGCGAGGCGAGGAGCGAGGCGAGGCGAGGAGCGAGGCGAGGGGGAGCGAGGCGAGGGGGAGCGAGGGGGGGGGCGAGATCAACGTTCTCCACCCTCGAGAACCAGGACGTTGAAAATGTGTAAACTGCAGTGAAAACAGTTTGTGTTGAAACTGTAAAAAGGCTTTGTTTCTGAATTGTGTTACTGGTTTTTACTTCCTGTGGTACATTTACTTACTGGGACTTGTGTTATTCTGTTTAACCAAATATCATTAAGGATCTTTTAGCATTATTCCTGAAACTAATACTTAAGACTAGTCTCATTACATGCTGACTGACTGTTCATGTGCATCAATTAAGAAAGATGCAAGTAAATTCCTCCAAAGGGTGATTTACAACTCATTTGGAAATATGTTCTGCTCTTGCAAAAGAAAAAATTCCAGTTTCTCTAAATTTTTTACTTCTGCTTTATGGTTGAGTTTACGTATACATTCAATGCCACGCTCTTGATTAGCTCTAACCTATCGATGCCTCTATGCAAGCTAGTGCCTATTCAAGTGAAGTCGGACCTGATTGCTGTAAAAGACAACCGTTCACATTCAGTCCCATGGAGCACAGTAGGAGGAAATAGCCCAATGTATGGCCAAGGTGACCTTACCCTATATCATCATTATGTGTCCCTTTCAGGTCCATGGAGCACTGCTTCCACATGTGTGATAGAGTAGTAATCTACATCTTCATTGCCGCCTCCTACACACCATGGTAAGTTAGTGATGACGTACCCTGGAGGTTTAGGTTTTTTTCTTTTCAAACAGTTTCAATGGTCCTTGGGGCTAACTGAGTTTTCTATGTTGTCAGGTTGAACCTGCGTGAACTCGGCCCTTTGGCAGCACACATGCGCTGGTTTGTCTGGCTAATGGCTGCCGCTGGCACAATATACGTTTTCAAATATCATGAAAAGTGAGTTGATGTGTATATATTTTTTTTTTTTATGTACATAAATGTTCATGCACAGCCCAGTACAAAGCATTAACCTAATATTCTCTGTTTTAATTATTTGTGTTTTCTTTTCTTTGTTATAGGTATAAAGTTATTGAACTGGCCTTCTATTTGACAATGGGCTTTTCCCCTGCATTGGTTGTGACGTCAATGGTAATTGTCAAAGAATGTTATCTGGAATATGTACAGTAATCCCTTATGTATCTTATTGTGTAGCTTCCCATCAAAAACTTACCCATATAAGTTGTCTTGTTGTGAATGTTTTTACCCTGTGACTTGAGCAGGAAATGCTGCACATTTCAGAAACGACATGTACTTTCGTCCCTCTTATTGGACCATATTCCTAAATGACTCATGCTTCAACAGGAGTTCCTCAGCATCTCCTTTGTGTGGGATCTGCTTCCCCCTAGTGGTTGTGGTGTGGTGTTGCATTGTCAGTCTGCGTTGTAAACACTACTTTAACCATGGCGTTGTTCCTCAGTATTTCTTTGTTGTGTTTTGCAGAGCAACACAGACGGCCTCTATGAGCTGGCGTGTGGAGGGTTAATCTACTGTCTAGGTGTGTTCTTCTTCAAGTCCGACGGCGTCATCCCGTTTGCACACGCCATCTGGCATGTGTTTGTGGCGCTTGCTGCAGGTGTGCACTACTACGCCATCTGGAAATACCTCTACAAGAGTTCCAGTGCCGAGCTCCTTCGCGATGCCTGAGCTGTAGGTGAATGTCCCCCGGGTCTGTGCCACCCATGTGCCTCCCAGCACAGGCACCTGCACACCTCAATCCCTCTCAACTGCCCACCCAGGCTGCAAAAAAACCCAGCCAAAGTGTTTACAGTAATGACCATGTATTGTTTACTGTTTTCTAATGAGGTGGTGAACAGTTTCATATCTACTGGGCTAACTGTACAAACCTCAAG
The DNA here is from genome assembly GCA_026901105.3 of Galaxias olidus. Classification (NCBI taxonomy): domain Eukaryota; kingdom Metazoa; phylum Chordata; class Actinopteri; order Galaxiiformes; family Galaxiidae; genus Galaxias; species Galaxias olidus. The sequence goes on from JAPMUY010002154.1 coordinate 181,409, forward strand.
CAGAGCCCGCTCGTAATGCTGTTTTGTAAAACCTATGTCCAATTGGAACCTGAAAAATTGTCCAAAAGAAAACGAGCCACTTTTGACTTCTTGTTTAACAATTGCTCCTATCCTGTGCACGTTGATGAATATATGTCCAGCATTTGATATTGGTATTTTGTATCACTTTGAAATCAGTGACATTCCATAATTGCTATTGTATGTCATTTGTAGTGATTTCGTGTGTCATCCTGACGTTTTATAGTCGATTTGCACTGTGTACATCTAGTACAGATTCTGACACATTTTGCTAAAAAGACACAGATCTATTTCTGGTCAGTATTGAAATGCTTTCTACTATTTCTAATGCGCTTTGGTATGCAAAGGAGTGTGACTGTGAATAAATTGCATCTCTTGTTTGAGCATCTGTATGCTCTGTATGTGAGGTGACTCAGAGTGTCTATGTGAGCTCTATGAGAGGTGACTTCATTTCAGAGTATCTATGTGAGCTCTATGAGAGGTGACTCAGAGTCTGTGTGTGGGAGGAACTTTGTCAGAGGCGCCTTTGATGTAGTGTTCCTTCCGTTGTTGGGACTGGCACAAAAATTCATCGTCTCATTTTAGGATGGCTTACTGCGCATTCCCACCACAGCACAGAATGATCTTCATAGAGCATGCATGTATATTCAAAGAGTATTGGGGGGGAAAAACGTAGAGCTCTTATTTTGAGAGGAATGAGCAATGTAAAATAGTGAGATCTTTGTAGTTCAGTTTTGCACTTGTACCCTCTTTTTTTTTCTACCTTTTTCCACATGAATTGTGCCACTGAGAAGAATCCTTCTATAATGTGTAGACAAGTCCAATCATGAAACATGGTCTCATGATGGAGGCCTTGTTGATGTACTGAAATGCTACACTGGTTAATACACAGTACTGTGCACCTGCTACCTTTCCAGTGACATCCTTATGAAGCAGAGCATGTGTCGGATTTGTTTGAATAATCATGGTTATTCTGAAATGTATTATTATTCCTGTAACCACAGCGTTTTGTAATGTTTGTACATTAATAATGTTTGTATATGGAAAATGACTGTACTGGCCTTTTTAGGGAATATTCCATAGTTTATTCCATTGGCTGTTATGGTGCTGTGTATACATGAAAATTCCTCTATCACTGAATATGTTCTTTCTAATGTGACAATAAAATAATTCCCACACTCTCCTAAAATTGCTTGCCATGCTTTCATGTGTGCTGTGTAGACTGGCAGCGCTGTAAGCTGTTATGATGAAATAACAGGAGAGAAAAACGCTGTCTTCTGCTGAGATGGCTGACCTGGATCATTTGAATTAATCAGAAGGAAAAAAGACACTTGAGCACTGATTACATTTGATGGGAAGCTATTTTTGTACAAACTCAAATTCTTTGAAGCTTGTATTTTAAAAGACATCTACATCTCCACATCTACGTTATTTAATTGTACTCTTGCCTTGTTCATTTCATTATTTTATTTCCATGAATGATTTGGGAGTGGTGGGAGATATCTGAAATCAGTCAAGGGAAAATGAGGGGCAATTAAGAAAAGAAACAGTGAAGACTTTATTATTAGACACTACAAATGACAGAGACAGAAAGGTAAGGGGCTTTACAGTGTAGATAAACGTTATGCATCCATTCCGTGACATATACAAGACAAAATCCTCCTTTCCTCTGTATGTTTGTTCCCTCTCTGTAACAGTCTGCTGGTGTTGCCATGAATACAATGGTCCATTGCAGTGTCCAAAATATGAAATAAAAATAGAATTATATATATACTGTATATTTGATGTATATATCTTTGCACTAAGCAGCCCTTCAGTGCAGATCTGACCCCATCGCTGTGGTGTAAGAGAGAGACGTTACACTGGTGAGAGACTGGGGGACAGTCCGTGTATTCAAGGCACTGGAATAGACTCAGAATGATGGTTCACTCATGCCATTAGTTGGTGAGGGAGTGACATCACTCTACAGGGAGGTCATGAGGGGGTTCATATTGGCTTTATCCTATGCTTTGTATACCATACACTGTACATACACGCACCATGCTGCAGAGGGAAATATGAACGAACCCTGTTCATACTGAAATATATTTGCACAGACAAGCAAGTGTAGTGGAACAACGATATTATTTCTTAGACATGTTACAATGGAGAAACCTTTGGGTTGGATAACCTCTTGGAACTGCAATATTACAAGAATCTACAAGTACCCATAGAACTAATATCTACCACACAACACTATTTTGGGGGAGATTGCACTGTAAGCTAACTCAGGTATGGGGAATTCCACAGCTTCAAGGGTCAATTCAAAACGATCCGGCCAAAGAGCAGGCGTAGTAACCAGCTATATAATTCCCCCCTCCTTCATAGTAACTTTCTCCAAGCATTCGAAACAGAAGCATTGACTGTTTTAACAAGCGTTATGGCTACAATGACCACTGCACTGCACATACCGCATTTCAGAGGATATGGACTTCTTAAGAAAGTTCTCAATTCCACAGTTCTGGTACCTCCTCCTACTAGCGGACCATAACTTGACATATGAAGGGGAAGTCCTTAGAGCTCAGTCTCTCCTGTGAACGTAGTAGCTGTATATTGCAGCATGCAAATAGTCTAACAAGTATTTCCTCCTCTGAACTTTATTTGTATTCACTGCCGTCATGATTTAGGTGGACTGACCTATGACTAGATGACAACCTAATGACAATTTTTTTTACAACCACCAGTCTAGAATAATGCCCAGAGAATGAGGCGCTCCTGGAAAAGAGCTTCCCAAACTGTAAAAACTACCACTCCTATCTATGTATATATCAAGACACCACTATGTTTTTATTTTTGTTCCTTAGAGTAATATATGATATTCTTTAATAACTTTCAGGATCTGTTGTGCCTTTAAAATACACAGCCAGTAATATATAGGAAAATACATAGCCAGTAATGTATAGGACAAAACATAGCCAGTAATGTATTAGGAAAATACTGTACAAAATTACAACTTATAACAGCTTTATATAAACATATATCTAATATCCAATAATATTTCATCTGTGAATCATTTGGTCTGCAGTAAACAAATAGATTGGGTTAACCACAGTATTGGACAACACCATCCAAATTTGTTTTCATAATCTTTTACATTCATACAGCCATCTTAGAAGAGGGCTGACATTTAGCTAAAAAAATAAAATAAACTACATATATGTTTTTGATTCTAACTAACCACTTACGTTAATCATGCTACAAAAAAAATAGAACCAAAGAAAATGTAAATAATAAAATGAATTTGCTATTATCTTGAGGCTGGTGTCAAAACAAAATCATGCAGAAATATTCCATTAACGATGAAGGTGACAGTCGAAAACACAGTCAATAAGACAGCAAGAGTAGTAGTAATAATAACAATAATATTAATAGCAATAACCACTATGGAATCTTTCCAAAACAAATCCATCTTAGACCTAAAAGGGTTGATAACCATCAGGCAGAGTGGATTAGAGCGAGGGGTGGAGAGCTTTAACCAAGCCTGATTGTTAGGCACGCATTAGTGCACGGAGGGGTCGGCTGAAGCCCCGGGGGTCATCTCAGGCTTAGGGTTAGTCCTGAAGGGGACTACTGTACACACAACTAGAAGAGAGAGAGAGCCTCACTCCCTGCTGGAGCAACGCTGTGCTTAGCATGGTCTTACAACCAGTAAGGAACTCCAAGAAGAGGTGAGGGATGAGAAACATTTAGGTAGTAAGAATAAATACATGTTATATGGGCCGACTTATTGCTAAATATCAGAATTAGACATTACACTGTCTAGAATTAGACGTTATAAAGACCTGCTGGTTTTTACAAAGGAATCCGATACAAACATTTATTGTTCAAGACAAAAGTGCTATCCTAACTGTAGACCATGACAAAGGAATTAGCATATTAAGAGAGAATACCAGAGTTATAATGTTGCATCAAGGAGACAAGGAGAGGAAAACATGCAAACCGTGAGCTAAAAAGCAATAAATCACTAAATGAACAATTAAATGTATGTACATTTCAAATATTAACCAACAAACATTGCATACCTCTGTCTGAGAGAAGAAGAGGTGAAGCAAAATGGTGAGAGAGAAACAGCCGAGATCCTAACATTTAACATGGCTACAGTAGGTAGTAAGACGTCGCACACATTTAACATGGCTACAGTAGGTAGTAAGACGTCGCACACGTTTAACATGGCTACAGTAGGTAGTAAGACGTCGCACACATTAGAGAGTGGTTCAAGGTCCAGCCGTTCTCGGGCCTGATCATAAATATAAAATGGGATGAGAAGGAGAATAACCAATAGCATGGCATCATTTCCTAAATCAATTAAACCCATAATAGGAGGGAGGGGGCAGGCAGGACTGTGTTGTCAACACTTACACTGCCCTGTGCAGAATGAGTTGAAGGAGAAATGTGTGTATCTTAGTGTGTGTGTGTGTGTGTGTGTGTGTGTGTGTGTGTGTGTGTGTGTGTGTCTGTGTGTGTGTGTGTGTGTGTGAACCCGTATTCCATGACTATACATAACTAACAAGTGAGGAGAAACTGAACAGACGAGCAGACCAAACCAATGACACACACACAAGTTAACACGACCATTAAGAGTATCAGCATTACATAGGAGTTCTGTTGAGGGAAGAGGAGGTGTGTTTGGACTAAGGAGGGTCAGTGCCACCAAAAAAAAAGACTAATTGTCCTTCAAAACTCCTGGGGAAGTGGATGAGGGAATAAAGGGGAATGAAGGGGAGGGGTGGGGTGGTGTGGGGGTTCACAGGGGCCCGTGTCGAGGGGAGGGGTGGGGTGGTGTGGGGGTTCACAGGGGCCCGTGTCGAGGGGAGGGGTGGGGTGGGGTGGTGTGGGGTGGTGTGGGGGTTCACAGGGGCCCGTGTCGAGGGGAGGGGTGGGGTGGGTGTGGGGGTTCACAGGGGCCCGTGTCGAGGGGAGGGGAGGTGTGGGGGTTCACAGGGGCCCGTGTCGAGGGGAGGGGTGGTGTGGGGGTTCACAGGGGCCCGTGTCGAGGGGAGGGGAGGGGTGGTGTGGGGGTTCACAGGGGCCCGTGTCTGGACTCATATTTAGCCACAATGTTCTTGGCCCGGCCCAGTTCCTTCCTTAAGTCTGCCACCTCAACACGCAGCGCTGCATTCTCCTTCTCCAGGAAGCCAGCCCGGATGGCGATTTGGTTCTCCTTGAGTCGCCGAGCATCCCGCGAGCGTTTAGCGGCCACATTGTTCTTTCTGCGCCGGGCCCAGTACCTGTCGTCCTGCTCACACACACACACACACACACACACACACACACACATAAAAACAGCAAGTCAAGAGAAAGGATTTGAGCTTTTTCAAACCTTCTTAGTAAATCCATAAAGGTACCAGTGAATGGTAAGTGAACAGCAATCTGAGCCATCTTTAACTTGATGAAAGCACAAACACAGATCTGGTCACTGTCCTTGTCTGAGGCTTAGTACTACAGTGATGGTTCAGTCTCCAGCTTCAGCTGTAGCTTGGGTGCAAGCTTGACTCATTTGCATCGATTTCTAAAACCTTTACTTAATATATGGTTTATTCCGTATTGCTTTATAAGATCTCTTTGTAATTCTACAGTCCGTTACCTTTCAAAAGTTACATTCCCTTGGGTTTGTGCCACTCAATCAAATGTGTCTTGTTCTTAAGACTAAATAACTGAATCTACTGCTTGCATAACATTCGGCTTGAAAACCAAGATTTCTGTATTTCACATCAAACTAAACGTGGTGCAGGCCTTTATAGGTGTACCTTGAAAACCAAGCTTTCTGTATTTCCCATCAAACTAAACGTAGTGCAGGCCTTTATAGGTGCACCTTGAAAACCAAGCTTTCTGTATTTCACATCAAACTAAACGTAGTGCAGGCCTTTATAGGTGTACCTTGAAAACCAAGCTTTCTGTATTTCACATCAAACTAAACGTAGTGCAGGCCTTTATAGGTGTACCTTGAAAACCAAGCTTTCTGTATTTCCCATCAAACTAAACGTAGTGCAGGCCTTTATAGGTGTACCTTGAAAACCAAGGTTTCTGTATTTCCCATCAAACTAAACGTAGTGCAGGCCTTTATAGGTGCACCTTGAAAACCAAGCTTTCTGTATTTCCCATCAAACTAAACGTAGTGCAGGCCTTTATAGGTGTACCTTGAAAACCAAGGTTTCTGTATTTCCCATCAAACTAAACGTAGTGCAGGCCTTTATAGGTGTTTATGTACCTTGAGATCCTCTGGGATGAAGATCTTACGGGCCTTTTTAATCATGGGCTGGGGTTTAAGCTCCTCCAATGAGAACTTGCGTTTCCGGGGGTCAAAGGTCTCCTGGCCAGGAACGCTGGACAGGGCCAGGTCGGCTGGGTCGGGCTCGTAGCCGGTGGCCACCTGGATGGATTCGGGGTCGATGGGGCTGGGGGAGTTGCGGGCCGTGGGCAGGGTTACTGGGTGGAGGAGGACAGAAGAACAGAGGTTAGCCTAAAAGAGCAAAGGAGCATTAGAACGCAGCTCTCAGGTCTTCAGGAAGGGCCGCCTTTACATGCCGTTCTATTACTGGCTCTAATATGAGGACTGTAGTATGTGAATGTGGAGTGCTCAGGGCAGGTATGAAAAACCGTTTTCTATCAATGGCAGTAGGAATAAAAGCCAGAGGAACCTGTGTACACAAGACTAGAGCAGAAAATACCCCTTATCATATTTAAAGAAATGTAATGTTAACACAGTCTCTAAAGCTCAGCAGGGACCCTGAAATGTAATCTGATTAAATAAGCTTATTGATTTAGTTAGTTATGTCTTAATGTAACGTCTTTGCACACCTTCCGTCAAAACTTAGAGATCCACTTGTTCAGACTCCCCTTTGGCTCTCAGATGTAACATGGAGCTTGCACATGCATTTGATGTACTCCTATTATTGTGCAGAACTATAGATCAGATTGGATGCACTCAATCTGTATTCTGTTGTTTAATGTGGCACTTGCATTGCTCTTATCTAGGAGATTTGGGCAGGGATGCACTTATTTATCTTCCTGAATAGAGGTTTTATACCTTCTCATGTGGAAAGACAAGATGGCAGAATGTAATGTAATGTAGTTATAAAGGGCAACATGACATTACAAGCCAACAGCAGCCCTATTTACTGCAGCTTTGAACAGAACACGTAAAATAGCAGCGTTACTAAGAACCCCCTCTGAGAGAGTTGGCAGGCAATTACAGGGGTTTAGACAGTTTATAATCCAACCGAAAGCCCCTTCTGAGAGTAAAAATAGAAGTGTTTACAAACAAGGCTGATTAAAAAGCTGAAGTTGCCCCCCCTGACCACTAGGTGGTGCCATTGTACTCAAACTCAAAGTACCCAAAGAACAGGGCAGACAGGAACACATTACAACAGATTAACAGGAAGTTAGTTATATATTTAGAAAACACTGCTATCTGCTTCTTGTTAGCTAAAATGGACCACACAGAAAGATGTTGTCACTAAATTCACTTGGGACAACCTACCCGTGCCTGAGCATGTGTCCTTCCAATCGCGGTAATTGTTGCGCAACCACACTAAGGCCAAATTGATTTAAACTGTGTGCACTGATTCCCTTTCTGCCCTTCAGTGGGAGTGGATCAGCCTGGTAAACCGTGGAGATTACTGGAGCATTCATCAAATCAACCGTAACTGAAGATGTAAGCCTTCTATTTACTGCCAATTCCCCAATTTGCAGAGCAGAAACCAGAACCGACATTTGGAGTGTTGTATCAACCGAATCAATAATCACATTACAATATAATTGAATACAGAAAGGGAAAGATTGAATATAAAATGCTGGTAAACTGCAGTGAACTAGGTGCTTGTTGATGGTCAACGCTATTTGGTCAGCTCTGGTTTGAGATTTAAAATGGAGTCTACACTACTTAGGGCCATCCTGTTGCAACTTGTGCTCAATCACCCAGGCCTGTTCATTCTGACCAATCATGATGGCCTGACACACAGATCAGGCCAAATCTGATACAAGAAGGGTGGCCAGGCGGACCCCAATGGAAAGACCCGGGAACTGACCCAGGAAATGTCAGAGGAGTGCTTTCACGAAACAGTTGTGTGATGTTAAAATTAGAAACAATCAAGGTATGAATGCATGCATTTGATTTTTGCCCCATCCAGAAAACAACTGCATGCTGAAGGAAGCTTTGGGAGAGTTTGCTTCTTAAATTATTATTTATTTATTTATTTATTTTTGGGGGGTGTCGTGTTGCAGGACAATTAATGAGACTCCAGAGGTACACCATTTGATGAGACGGACTAAATTAGACTAAATTAATAATTACTGATACAAAAATGCGGTCTAAACAGATAAGCTCCAATACACCTGGGTACCCGCCTTATACAACAATACATCTGAATGAATTTAAATTTGTAATGCACTTGTCCATTCTATTTCACCATGTAACCCCTCACATGCAATAAAGAGAGGCTGTCCAAACTTACTTGTAACCCAGACAGACCATCGGTATGCTAACTGGTTCAATCGGTTGCTGTCCGATCTGGTGAGCGTGTATCGTACCTGCAGGCGCCTCTACCTAGTTCCCTAGCACGGTGGCCCAAACCAAAGTTTCCTCCTGAAAATAGCTGCCCTAATCCCTTCAGTCATTCACCCTAATCTCCTGATTCCTGAGGTCAAAATATGGGGATCCGCTGTATTTTCTGAGGTGGACTGCCAGCTCAAGACCTGTGACCTCATCCGTAATGGAGGCAGCAAACAAACAAATAAAAATATCCACGGGACAAATCTGTTCAGCTGTAAGAGCAAAGGCTTACGAGCACAAAGGACGCAACACGCAGGGCTGGTATGGCCCCCAGCACCCTCTTAACCCGAGTAAACACAATGATAGGCCATGGCCCATGTAGTCCCAAAGTGGGACAGGGATTGATTCATTAGTATCGAATGACCTGGTTCTACACATGCATCTGATTTCATTACATTGGACTATTTAAAGTGAAAAACACATTTTGTGGACTGAATCACATTGTGACAGAGGCCAATGCACTCAGGTAGATAAGAGTGCTAGCCAATGGATTTTCTTTCACCCCTGGAACTCTTAGCTCTTTTTGGTCATGGCTCTTCATTCTAAAAATAATAACAAAAGTAATTCCTTCCTTTCCTCCTCTTATTGCCTAAAACAGTGATTTGTTTGGCGGGAGGGGGCGTAATGTGTCATGGGCGCCTGAATACAACATATGAGCGTTATTAATACTGACATGGTCGGCCCAGTGAGCCAAGTTGTGCCCTAGCAGGACATTCTTCTACTGAGAATGATTGAAGGTGGCAAAGAGAGCTGCAACACTTCATAGCATGAACCAGTGGAGCTCCAGGGCAATTCAACCCATAGACAAAAGTAAATCCATTCCTCTTATTAGTTTTACAGTCATTAAAAGAGAGAGACTAAATTGAGGTATAATCAGTTCCACAGAACTATTTAGGCAGAACAAAGCAAGAAATATAACAACAGCCTGTGGGTCAGTCAGCTAATAATGGCAAAACACAGAAATCCAACTCCACAGTCACATTAAACCATACTGTAGTAGAAGACTACCCTCTAAATCAAATGGTATACGTAGCCGATACTTCGGCCTCACTATCCTTGTTTGGTATGCTATTGTCTCGCAAAAACCAGCTCCAGCAGAGAAATGTTGTTTTAGAAAATATATAGTTAACTCAGCATTTCAAAGATGTTAGATGGATTTCTATAATAACGCATTGGAATGCAGCATTAGGCCTCCATTGACCTTCCCTAATCTCAAATTCCCTTTTGCCCCTGCAAGACGTCCTACAGGTTCAGAACCAGTACAGGTACACCCCACACAACTACAATGACTAGCAAAGCCAGAATCTCCACCAATATACCAGTGCTATTTCACTCATGTGTTGTTTTGTGCTATCAGGGGAATATAAGTTTCAGATTGAGGGCTTTTTGTTAGTGGTGCTGTTGGTATGGGGAGGGGGGGTAGTCTAAATTGACTGCAACAGCAGTCTGTACTGCACGTGACAGAAGCAAAGCTCTGGCCATGTGACTGCAACAGGGTACAGCCTGTGCCTCCACTAAGACTCTGGTAACTCCAGGCTCTGGCAGAACAGACAGAGAGAGAGAGAGAGAGAGAGAGAGAGAGAGAGAGAGAGAGAGAGAGAGAGAGAGAGAGAGAGAGAGAGAGAGAGAGAGAGAGAGAGAGAGAGAGAGAGAGAGAGAGAGAGAGAGAGAGAGAGAGAGAGAGAGAGAGAGAGAGAGAGAGAGAGAGAGAGAGAGAGAGAGAGAGAGAGAGAGAGAGAGAGAGCTAAAGAGAGAGACAGAGAGAGAGAGAGAGGAGAGAGAGAGAGAGAGAGAGAGAGAAAGAGAGAGAGAGATAAAGGGAGAGAAAGTGAGTGAGAAAGAAAGAGAGAGAGAGAGAGAGAGAGAGAGAGAGAGAGAGAGTGCGAGCGAGGGAGGGAGATTGGGAGGAGGAGGAGGAAGGGAGGATGGGAGACAGAGAGGGACATGGAGGGGGGGGGGGGAGGACAAGGCAGAGAGGACAGGCTCATGCTGTGACCATCTCCATTTTGCAGGTCAGGGCAGCACACGGTGTGTGCATGTGTGCGTCACATGGTTATGCTCGGAGTAGGAAGCCCCTGCCAGCGACTCTCACATGAGAGGTAATGTTAAAACAGGCCAGAGGGTGGGAGCCAAGGCGTCCCCTTGACCAAACCCCCGCACAGAGGGAAATAGGCACACACATGCATGCACACTGACATACTCTCTTTGATATGCATACCGTGTCACATTAAGCTATTGTCTGTGCCACTGAAAACTATAGGACACTCAGTGGTAAAGTCTACTTAGCATAGCCTGGAGTGTAGTCATAAACAGAAAAAACCTGGTCATAATATAGCTTATTTTGCATGATTTAGTTTCTTTTGCTATTCTTTTGTTTCTTTATAGTTTTTGTTTCTTATTCATATTTTTCGTTTTGTATGAGACTATCATGGCAGTCTGAAACAGAGCTCTTTTCAGAACTATGAAAATAGATAAGACACAAATTATTTTTTTACCTACAAATTCACATCCAAAAATCACAAAGCGTGATATTTGCTTGCGCCTAGGAACCGAAACATTTTATTAAAACAGGCTCGTACAAAGAGAAAAGTCCGCATTCCTTTTTTAAGAAAATTTCTCTAAAAATAGTCTTTCAATCACTAAGTGAAAGCTACCAATAGCAATGTCAGGGTTCAACCATTCAAGGTCACATAAAGCTGTCGCCCAGTCAAATCTATGACGATATAGTGTTATATCTCATCTATGGCATATTCTAGAGCACCATGTTTAATTATTATCTCAATATAACCTATAGGCATGGTATAGTAGCCACTGAGGAAGTGTTGACTACATAGTGTTGAGTACATAGTGTTGACTACATAGTGTTGAGTACATAGTTTCAAATAAGGTGTGTTTGTCCTCACACTAGTACATAGTCTTCACACCTCAATAACATCTTTCATCTGTTTCATCAAAGCTCATGCTGTAAATGTGTTCTTGCCCTAGGCAAGCGGCAGAGCTAGAGGAACCAAAGACAACCATATTCACCTTTGGCAAACACGTCTTGAAGGAGACAACCTAGAAGCCTTATAACTCAAAGGTCAACATCAAATGAACAACAAATTCACCTTTGAGACCGAATGTGGATGATTATTTTTCACGAGAGGCTATCTGCTTTCAAGAGGGTGGAAACTGTATAGCAGCGAGGAGGACAAAAGTTCAACGTTGAACAACACAGCAATCAGAGATAACACCTACAGTAAAGCGGAAACACAGCGTAGATAATATCAAGAGGCTACAGCAGCAACTTCAACTTATTCTTTCTGCTATTTACACCAATTAGACCTCCATTTTGATCACCATACCTACAGGCTTTCACTATGGAGATGTTGAAAACACACAGCTGAGTTTGTCTTTAATATATCTTGCCTGTCCTTGTGCACATATCCTGAGAACTGTGCATGTCCCAGGCCTAACATTATGTGCCATGCACACTTATGACCAAATGAGTGTGTGTATGTTGTACCTGCTTTGCTGGGGCTGGGCATACAAGGCTGTGATGGCACCCCTGTCTGAAGCGAGGTGGTGGCACGGCTGCTCAGGTCTACCCCTGAGGGCGTAGGGGTTCCAGGCGGTGCCTGAGGATGCTGGGTCTGCTCACTATGACTGTTGCTGCCCGGGATGCCATTCTCTGACAGAAACTCTTCCAGGTCCATGTACTCTAGCTGAAAGTTGTCCCCATCATAGGGCAAGGTTTTGTCCCACAAGGTAGGACCCAGGAAGGCTGATTGTGGAGTGTTAGCCATGCAGCTTTCATCGTCCAGTTTTTTCTCTTTCTCCTTTTCCTTGTCTTTTCCCAAACCTGTCAAAGTAAGGAAATATTATTACTCGTTATTTGCATTTAGATAGCCAGAACTCTGAATGATAACGTACAAAACATGGGAGACCAGGAGTAAGAGGGCTAATTTTAAAGTTAACTACGTGGTATGACATTTGTAAATAACAATACATTTGTATATATTTTAACAATCAAAACGATACAAAGTAAGACTTTATTTTAACATAATTCTGCTAAAATGCGCCCCCTACGGTGCAGTCATAATACCAATAAACGCACAAAGTATAGCCACAGCTTTGAAATTCTTTCTTATTCGAAGTTGTTTTATTTTGGTTTTAAATAGAAAAAAAAAGCTTAATAGCGTGTAGCCTAACGTATTTTTCATCGAGGTCATGTGAAACAAATATCTAAGCCTACTGGCGCTGGTGCAATTGACATTATAGTGAAAGTATATAATGTAAAATGCATTATTATTATTTACCTTCTTCATGGTGAAATGGCAGTTTAAGCGGGTTCTCCAAAAGGGATTTCAAAACGCCGTGCGTTGGCGGTAGGAAAGTTGGATTAATAGCAATAGGTCTGGCCATTTTCTCCATAAATCTGGAGAGAAAATAAGAATATGGGTAAGAGTATGTCCAAAACGCGACCAGGAGTTGTAGGAATTTGTTATCAACTTGTCAAATCCTTAAGAACCGTGGCCCAACCAAAGGAATATACGAGCAATTGAGATCTGCCTCTGCAAGAGAATTGAAGAGCGGAGGGACTATATTGCTTGGCGGTAGTCGGAGATTGTTGGATTGTTCACAATTCCATGTGCGGCGAGATTCGTGACGTCAAACTATTTGGAGGCTGCAGGAGGAGCGTGCTGCGTTCTTGGCCTAGACGCGTAGGCAACGTTACAATTAGAACCCTATTATTTAGCCTGTTTGGCGAAATCACCATTATAAACATTATGGCCCGGTTTCCCGTACAGGGATTAAGACAAATCCTAGACTGAAAAACATTTTCAATGAAGATTCTTCATTGACCGCGAGATTTAGTCTAGAACTAGACTTAATCCCTGTACGGGAAACCGGGCCTATATTTGCCAGGATAATTGCAGGGGTTCAATAAAAACGCATGCATTAATATACCGTCTTATATTTCACACTTTTGCATTATTTAAATTCCTGTCAACTTGTAACAACAAATAAAATCACTTGCCGTTTTATGGCCTTGCAGTGGGCTTTGATCTACAGGTATTATCATTGTCATCTTATTGTTTTCCAAATCGGTTTACGACGCGATTTATAAACCCAAAAAGATTCAACAGTGGGGGGCGGTCATGTGAAAATATTTGAGATGACCTACTTGAACCAAATGCTGCCTCGTCACGTATGCCTAATCTCACATTTGTTGAACTGATTCTGCTGGAACCTGGGTTACAAATCGTATGAGAAGTCTAGCGAGATGATTATTTTTTATAATTTTATGATGATTATTATGATCATTTGTCAAATATAGCCTGGACAATTGCGCCTGTCACTGCACAATGACGAACTGTATGCAGCATATTTGTCATTTGCTTGGTTATTTGGATCATTTGCTGACAAAATCTTTATAAGAGGGGGAAACTAAAAACGAAGATGATAATCTTGAAAATGTGTGTTCGTACGTAATGTCATTAAATTGCAGACCTGTAGAATTGTAGCAGACAATGGAGTGTTATTAAAACTTTCAAGCATATCTCAAACAAAAAGTCCCTCTATATTGAAACACAAACTTTTGCCTTTCAGTGATTGTGTGTGTGTGTGTGTGTGTGTGTGTGTGTGTGTGTGCGTGCGTGCGTGCGTGCGTGCGTGCGTGCGTGCGTGCGTGAGTGTGTGCGTGTGTTTGTAAGTGTTAGCGTGTGTGTGTGTGTGTGTGTGTGTGTGTGTGTGTGTGTGTGTGTGTGTTGTTTGCATCCCTTTCACGTTGTCTTGGGGTGGGCGTTTCCTGTAGATCTGGTCTCGGGGAAAGAACAACAACACACGTGGGACACAATTGTTATCCCGGTAATATAATATGAAGTAACTCAAAGGAAAGGAACCATAGCGAAATGGGCAACATAATGCCACTGTACTTTTGATATGACTTTTGTTAACCAATTCCCCTTGTTAATACTATATGGATGCCTGTGTTGTTGAACCCCTAGTGAATGGGACAATGTACCAATTTTGCAATATTTGTTAAATTTTACAACTAAGGTTTGTATATAGGCCAATTCATTGAATGTTTTATTTTCCACAGACATAGAAAATGCATCCATTATCTATTTGAAAGATTAAAACGTATTGTGCAGTACGATAACATGAATACACTTGTAATTAGTCATTGAAAATCAAATGGATCTAAATAGACTCATATCTGTGAATTCATTAATTTATTAATTTATTAATAATTGATTCAGCTGTCACAGACTCTGTGTCCATGTATAAGGACATCTGGAGAGGTGAACAAATGCATCCAGCCCCCTGAATTTAGTACTACTCTTTTGTTACCATCAAGTGGCCTAGACAGCCTTCAAATGCCTAATCAAATATCCGTAGTATGAATAAAACTAGAGTTTTCCTGCTCTTGCTGTTCTAGGAAGTGTGTTAACCGTCTGAATCTAATCTAATGTTGTTAGATAACACTCACAGTTTCACACACGGTCAGTTGTTGGATTTTGCCAATACATTCAAACATTAAGATAATCTAGGTGGAAATTTGAGACACTGCCAGTGTCACTGGTGTATGACAGGTATAGCCTGTTTGAGATGTCTGGACCACCTGGGGGGCACGGTTCCTTTTACTCCAAGGTAATGCTGATTGGATGCCCTGTGTCATATTTCGTATGGCACCAAACAGTACTATAAATGGATTGTGAATAGCTTCATGGAAAGGTGTTGTTCTGGTAAACAGTCCATTTATAATCTGATGTAGTTTGCAAACATTTCCCTGCTACTCTAGTAGTGTCCAGAAAAAAACAAAGCTCTATTGTGTTTTTGGAGAAAGGCACTTTTGCGGAAAGGTAAGCTAGGCTATTGTAGCTACTCTAACCCGATTGAATTTCATGAGGTACTTAGTTTCAGTAAAACCTTTGGCTCAGCAGATGGGTAAGATGTAGCAGTGGCTAAGTGTCAAGTGTATGGTTCCCTTGGTAACTGCTGCCTGAGGAAAGGACTTCCTTTCAGCAGTTTCTATTCACGTGGATGCTGTCTTCATGGACAACAATATAAAGAATCCCCAACCATTTGGCAGTATGTCGATCAGGACCCAGACACACGTAGACCACAGTGTTGGCTTGTTTTGGAAGATGAGACAGAGTGCTGAAAAACAGTCTTTGTGAAATAAGTTTCCCTTCTTCCTTGTTTCAGGCCAAACCAAGCCAGCCAACTGGACATTATATTCAAATTTCAGCAGTAACAGGAAGATCATGATGCCAGTTTTGGTCCCTGCTGCAAATGTACATGACAGCATTAGCAGCATATGCTTAACCTCAATGATAGTGCTGACTCTGACCCTCTCATCTCATTTTACTGACTCTCTTCTCTTCTTGGTGCTGCCAGTCTGTCTGTTCCCCCCAACTCATCACTGAATGGAGATATGAGATATCATTGAGGTGGAGGGTCATCTCAACATCCCACTCACTGCATTAGGAACGCAACCAAGCCCTAAATACCCCCCTGCCAACACACAACAGAAATAGTGCAGCTCAAGCCTCCTGGGTGACAGTTGCGAGATTAATCTTATGGATTGCTGGAGTGAGCAATAAATTAGGTATGAGAGAAGGCCAACCACATGCAAAAATATTTTTATTTATAATATTTATTTGCTTCGAGTTTATTCATTACTGTTATCAATATAATTGGTAGTCAAATAATGTAAGTACCCAATAAGATACAACATGGACAAACACTGTACACTATTGACAACTAATATCTTTATAAATTCCAAGGGTAAGAAACAACCACTATTCCGCAACTTTTCAGCAAGTTTGTTTTCTCTGCTGTGTGCTACCTGGGGACCCTGCTCTGATGGTGTACCATGTCACTCTGCCTCCTTGCTGACCTTAGATGGGGCACAGCAGCCTCTGCCCAGTCTCTCTGCCCAGTCTCTCGGCCCAGTCTCTCTGCTAGTCTCTCTGCCCAGTCTCTCTGCCCAGTCTCTCGGCCCAGTCTCTCTGCTAGTCTCTCTGCCCAGTCTCTCTGCCCAGTCTCTCTGCCAGTCTTTCTGCCAGTCTCTCTACCAGTCTCTCTGCCAGTCTTTCTTCCAGTCTCTCTACCAGTCTCTCTACCAGTCTCTCTGCACAGTCTCTGTACCAGTCTCTCTGCCCAGTCTCTCTGCCAGTCTCTCTACCAGTCTCTCTGCCCAATCTCTTTGCCAGTCTCTCTGCCCAGTCTCTCTACCAGTCTCTCTACCTAGTCTCTCTGCCAGTCTCTCTGCCCAGTTTCTCTACAAGTCTCTCTGCCAGTCTCTCTACCAGTCTCTCTGCACAGTCTCTCTACCAGTCTCTCTGCCCAGTCTCTCTGCCAGTCTCCCTACCAGTCTCTCTGCCCAGTCTCTTTCCAAGTCTCTCTGCCCAGTCTCTCTACCAGTCTCTCTACCCAGTCTCTGCAAGTCTCTGCCCAGTTTCTATACAAGTCTCTCTGCCAGTCTCTCTACCAGTCTCTCTGCCCAGTCTCTCTGCCAGTCTCTCTGCCAATCTCTCTGCCCAGTCTCTCTGCCAGTCTCTCTGCCCAGTCTCTCTACTAGTCTCTCTGCCCATTCTCTCTGCCAGTCTATCTACCAGTCTCTCTGCCCAGTCTCTCTACCACTCTCTGCCCAGTCTCTCTTCCCAGTCTCTCTGCCCAGTCTCTCCGCCAGTCTCTCCGCCAGTCTCTCTGCCAGTCTCTCTACCCAGTCTCTCTGCCCAGTCACTCTGCCCAGTCTCTCTGCCAGTCTCTCTACCAGTCTCTCTGCCCAGTCTCTCTACCACTCTCTGCCCAGTCTCTCTTCCCAGTCGCTCTGCCAGTCTCTCTGCCCATCCCACTGAGCTTCAAATGTCCCTCTCTAGGCTTCCGGTCAGAGACGGAAAAAACAAAACTCATCATCCTGGCGGAGGAACAGAAACTTCAGAAACCAACAGACAAAACACACACTTCAGACAAAACACACACGCACACAAGCACTCACTCACACGCATGCAAAATCCCACCAAAGCACTCCCATTTGCTCATAGCTCTCCGCTCACTGTGTAGAACAAAGTCACACATGCACTATCAGCCTGGGGAGAGACACCTTTGGGAGCATCTGCTGCTCCTGGCTCCCTCTATCCCTCCACCTGTCTTTGACTCTCTGTGCACCCACACCACCACTCCCCTCCCCTGTTTCCCAGGCAGTTCCATGTCTTTTTCTTCCCACTCTGACCTCCACATGAACTTAGCTGTCCCATTCTCTCCTCGTCCTTTTCTTCATGTTACCTCTCCTTCACATGCACAGCAGCCGCTCAGCCCATCCTGAAATAAATCTGTCCATCTGTTGTGGCTTGTATCATGTTAAACAGAAACGCGTGTGTGTGTGTGCCATATGTCTGCGATGGAGAGACAGGTCTAAGAGGATTCAGTGAGTCAGAGAATGGAGGATGTACACAGAGGGATACAGATGGAGGGTAACCACCACATAGCACAATGAACCACTCGCCCTCTTAATCTCTATGGCACAGAGCATCAATACACTGCACCAGAACAACACAACACTTCCTCTCAGGGTGTCTGGCAGGTGTCACTCCAGTGCCCAGCTCATTCAGGTCATTGGTGTTTGTAAACTGACGTGGCTAGGTGAATGGCTGTGAGTGGGCCTGGCTGGTGGCCTACCATGGACATCTGCAGCCACCTCTGACTCTGGTTTGACCTTTAGGCCTCCTCAAGGTCAAATTAGGTGTCCTTTGCCAGCATGTAGCATTGCAGCCTTAGACTGCAGCAGGTGGTGTCATCTTGTGGGGATTATTGGACAAATAACGAGTGGTGTACATATAGCAGTGTGTCATGTATGAATCTCATCATCATCATCATCATCGTCATCCGCTTTGTCCGGGGTCGGGTCGCGGAGGTAGCAGTTCAAGCAGGGCATCCCACACTTCCCTTTCCCGGGCCACATGTGTCTGACTGGGGGATTAGGCGTTCCCAGGCCAGTGTGGAGATATAATCCCTCCACCTGGTTTATCTGGGGCCTCCGCCCAGCTGGACTGGAACACCTCCCTAGGGAGGCGGCCAGGTGTGTCCATAGATGAAGCATGTTACGCAAAGAAGCAGGTTTATCACGAATGGCTGGAATGAACCTCTTTAAGGTTTATCTGGTGTACATGTAGCAGTGTGTCATGTATGAAGCATGTTAAGGTTTATCCTGATTACACTTATCACTGATAGGAGGTACATGCACGCTGTGTGCTTTGACACTTATTTTAAAGCAAAACATCTGCAACTTTGAGAGGCTGAAGAGAGAACTGTGTCAATGTTAGCAATGAAATGAGGGTGAAAACCTCCTTATGTTTTTGTCCAGACTGTGCAACATTTTTATTTGCTGTACAAGAAAATACAAAATGTGTGTTTGGGCTTTGCAACCCTTTCTGTCCTACATTCCTCCGCTGTGCTCTATTGTTTGTAAGCTGTTATTTGTTTTCTGAAGAGGGGCATGAGCATTCCTGACATTGTTCCTCTGGCCTGTTATTTCCTCTGTACGGGAACGAAACAACAATGACAGCTGCCACTGGTTCACCCTGCAGGCCTCTTTACTCCCTGCACATGCTGCTTTAAGATCAGCGTTTGTTTGAAGTGGCGATCCTTCATCATGGATGCCTCTGTCTCACTGACTCAGCACTTCTTGTCTCAAACCCCACCAGACTGACACAGTACGAGTGCAGCAAGAGTGGAACTGCACATCGCCCACAATCTAACATTGTACTTAGAGGATTAGTATATGTGCAAACATTAATTGGCCTCTTCAATCACTTGGTAACTGAAGGTCCTCTAACAGCAAGTTATCGATATAATAATGTGATGCTGGGATGGGGATAGGGCAGAGGCTCAACTGAACTACCAGAGTTTTATGGTTATGATTATGGGACTTAGCATAATGGACCTGGCACAGGTAGTTATAGATAGCACATCATATGTAGATTTGTGTTGTATTTACATAACTCAGACTTAAATAGCCTAAGAGTAAGTCCATGGGACATGTGTAGACCAGAAACCATGCACTATGGGTGAAGCTGTACAAAGAATAGGCCTCCATTTTGATATGTCGTAGAGCCTTTCTCCACAACCCCAGGTTATCCATGTAACCTCAGATACATTGTCTGTGAGGCTCCAAGGATTTTGCTCCACCCACATGAAAAGCACACACAGCCTCAACTAACCAAGGAAGGAGGCACAGCTCCGTATCCAGGCAACATCTTCCCGTCCAATCAGGGCGAGATGAAAGGCGAGGGGAAGCAGTGCCTCATGGCGGGTGCGACCTAGTTTCCCGTTTCACACACCTCACTGCCAATCACCTCCATTTGAGAGACGGTCTTTCCCTGGTGTCTCTCCATGGCTGCTGTCTCTGGCTTCACCACGCCCACATGTCTTATGGGTCTTTCCCTGGTGTCTCTCCATGGCTGCTCTCTCTGACTTCACCACGCCCACATGTCTTATGGGTCTTTCTCTGGTGTCTCTCCATGGCTGCTGTCTCTGACTTCACCACGCCCACATGTCTTTATGAAGCAATGTTAACCACGGCAGCCTGCGCCAGCTGTAGTCTTTAACCCACTGTAGTCTGTGTGTGGGATTGGAAAATGTCCAAGGACTAGAGGATATAGGTGGGTGGCATACCGGATTCACAAGGACTTAGATACTCTAGAAAAATAAAGTGAAAGTGAAGAAAGCTGTTCAATCTTAACACACTAAAACCTTTCTAGTAACAGTTTGTTCACACGATAAATAGTATTGATCCCTGCTACTCCGTTTCTAAGTAATTAAAAGATTTAGAACAGGGCCACTGAGGTAAAAGGCATACATGGTTTTGCAGCCTCCGTAACTGTTATGGTCTGTTTTATGGTTGTTGTCTGGAGCATAGTGGAGCACGCTAACATCATAGGACATTTGGCAAAATGGGGAAACTTATACACATTATGCACTAGAACGCCATTTTCAAAAAAGCATCCATAGAAACTGCAAGCCGCACTAATAGAAGACACTTTTCTTGCCACTATTATTTTGTTCAAATATTGCTAAAACATTCCATCAAAGAGCAGATACTCCACTGTATGTGAACCTGAACGAATTAGAGCGTTTAGAAGCAGTAATGCTTCAGAAAAGGTTCTTTAAACATTGAGTGAATGCGGCTGGCTTACTATCTAGCCAACAATGACATGGGCTTCCCACATTGCAGGAAGTAGAGCCTGGTTCCCTCAGCAAGAAGAAGTGGTGTCTATAGATAAACCCACTCCAGGGCCGGGCAGCAGAGGATGAGCTCTCACAGACTGAAGAGGGGTTGTGTGGGTTGGATGCTCCAGAGATTATTCATACGGATCTTTTGAATCCGAATGCCTGGCTGACAACTTCCGTTATAATGTTAATGAGAGGAATGAGGTTGGAATGACACCAGGACCTGCTTACAACATGATATACTGTTGATTGATATGATTAGGCTCCTGTCAGTGCGCTTGAAAGGTATTTGTTATAGTGTACATCAAGCTAATCATTTATTAATAAGACAAATAATCGTATTAGAGCAGCGGTGCACTTTGTTGGAGTCTGCATGGGAAATCTTTGCTTCAGGCTTGTCTGGGACCTACTAGAAACAAATGAATATGCTCCTCTCTCAAAAACCATGCTTGAACATATACAGACATGAGCTGTGGTTGTCATAGAGACAAACAAACAAAGTGGGTGAAGCAACGGATTCAACAGTATGGAACATACATTTTTCAAATCGAGTTATTCCTGTTGTCTGTTCCAGGAAACCGTGTGTGTCCTATCACTCAGGTTTTGTGGTTAGCATGGAGAAAGAAAATCCTTGTGGCAGCTCTCTCAGGCAGCCTATGTGATGGGTGGTGATAATAACGTTGTTAGGACCGCAGCAGGCCACCGTTAACTTGTAATGGCTGAGATGAGGAAGGGGACAAAATGTTATCAGAACAGGAACAGGACAATCATTTTCTTGTTCTGGGCGACGGCTCTATAAGAAAATTCTGTCTCCATCATGTTCTACATTAAGTCTGACATTTATTACACCAACTGATGCGCAGTTATGAGCATCATACATTGCTGTTTTATGATACAATTTATATAAAATCTGTCCTTTACTTGGACCTGATTCAAAATATTACTAAATGGTCAAATAAGGAAAGACACGACACAAGGACAGTTGTAGATATGTGGGACACTTGTGACCAACAGATGTATAAGAAACCGTGTAGAAGAACATCTACTTTCTCCAGCGTGGACCTACGTGGTAATGTGGTATTACTGTACCAAACATACTCATCCTCAGCTTCCCCCTGTGATCCCCAGCGTGGACCTACGTGGTAATGTGGTATTACTGCACCAAACATACTCATCCTCAGCTTCCCCCTGTGATCCCCAGCGTGGACCTACGTGGTAATGTGGTATTACTGTACCAAACATACTCATCCTCAGCTTCCCCCTGTGATCTCCAGCGTGGACCTACGTGGTAATGTGGTATTACTGTACCAAACATACTCATCCTCAGCTTCCCCCTGTGATCCCCAGCGTGGACCTACGTGGTAATGTGCTATTACTGTACCAAACATACTCATCCTGGAACTAGATCAGATCAGCTTCCCCCTGTGATCCCCAGCGTGGACCTACGTGGTAATGTGGTATTACTGTACCAAACATACTCATCCTGGAACTAGCTGAGCTGTGGCAGATGTTAACTTAAAGTGATATCTGACCTTTTCTTTGAACTAGAATGCATGGCGTGCTTGACCGTTCAGATCAGCTTCCCCCTGTGATCCCCTCCCCAGGGATGGCAGCCACGCACCAGGGGCCCCCTATGTCAATGTGACACCCCGCCAGAGAACGCTGCTCCCCTCTGAACTCGTACTCATCATGGTTGACCAGCATCAAGGCTCTCTCTCTCTGCCAAAGAAGTCTCAAACACCCAGTTGATTGTTTTCTCCCAAATTTTGTGCATGTATGTTTTATACCCACAACAACCAGATTTGTGTTTGGCTTCCTAAGCCTCTCTTCCTGTTTGTGCAGACATCAACAGAGGCTTGTATTGTACCATGGCCAAAGAATAAAGGCGCAGCAAGTAATTACCTGGCAGGACAAAGTGGGAGGGAGGGAGTAAAGAGGTGAGACTTTCAGTTCAGGCACAACAGCCAGATAAATAACAGTTGGGTGTCCAATCAGCTTTAAAAAAAAAAGAAGTCAGGAACACTTAATGACAGCCAAGGGAAAACACAACACGACATCCAACTGAACTTTGTGATCTGTTGCTGTCTTCAGCCCTGCTCCCTGCTCCATACACCGCAGGCTGTCAGATCACCGTCAGAACATAGCACACAATCATTGCAGTTGCTGAATAATACAAAGCAAACAGTGACCTACTTTCTGAATCCGGGAACATGAGAACAGGAAAACACGGAGCGGAGTCCACACAGGAGCTGGGTTGAGGATGTGTGGGAGCTCTGTGCGGTGCACCAGAGGGGCGGTGCTGAAAGACCTCTTTAGCTATTGGTACAGTACGTGCGTGTGCTTTGGGGAGTGTGTGTAGGTTAAAGATCGACATAGTTAACTCCAGGGTGATAGGGACGTAAACCCGGATCACTCCAAAACACAGGCTCCGACTCCAGAAGGAAAAGGTGTGCCCGGCCACAACTTCTTATTCGCCGTAACGTGATTAGACAGGCAGGCACAAGAATACCGGCCGGCCAGCCCCTATCTTGGAGGCCTCCATGTGGAATGCAGTTTCAGTGAAATAAGGGCCTCACATGTCAAACCATCAAAACCCATTGCTCACCTTCTGTACTGTATATTAACCGAAATTCCTCTTCTGTTTCTGTTGGCCCAGTGTTGATGCTAGGGCTGGATCACATTTCCCACTTGTTGCCAGTGTGCTCCCAAAGAAAACGTGTAGGCCCACAAGTGTCTGTAAATGCATACGCACTAACTGTGATAGCAATCAACAACAGTCTGTCGAGATCGTTTCAGAAAGTAATTCCCTGAAATATAAATGTGTTGTCAAGAACTAGACGGACATTGTGCCTTTACTAATCCTATTTAGTTTACAGTTGTTGCTTTTCTGTGGAATTATTAAGTACATAACCGTGGCAGCAAGCAACTTTCCTTAATGAAATACAGTAGCGGCTTAACTCTGTTAATAAGCTTAATTAATGAAAGCCATGTCCCACAGGATTTAATGAACCATGACCTGTCGTAGGACTAAACAATGGAGGCGTATTATAGAGCTCATTGAACACTTTTAAAACACATATCTTAAAGGGGGAAAGTGCTGTTGACTATTGGTTGTTGATCAATAATTAGCTGCACCTAGGTCAGCCCAGAGGTCATCTGAGGAGAGAGTCAATCACTGGAGCTATTTATGAATCTCCAGTGCTTTTCCCCTCCGGTTTGTTCCCTCTGTCCCTTATTCTTTTCTTTCTTTGTAACTCCCACTGAAGGAAAGATCAGCTCTCAGTGGAATAAACGTACAAGTCTAAGATCGCATACAATATTAGTCGATCAGTTATCTCTTGGCTGTTATCAGTAAATCAATGTTGTTGTTTTTAGGCAGACATACTGTACCTCGCAATTGCCAGGCAGACAAGACACTTGTGAACATGAATTTAAAGGGATTATCCCGTCAAGGCTTAGCACCGACCTTATTCACCAGAAGGTGAGGGTCTACTTACGGAGTGTCCTGGAGGCAAGCACGGATGCTGAGCTACGGAGAATGAGTCATAGGAGTCTCCGTGTGAAAGGATTGGACGCTGAGAGCGCTTCCTGCTCCAGGGCTGTCTGGGCAGGTGTTACTGGTTGTTTCACGTGTCCACCATCCAAACATATGTTTTTCAACCCTCCCTGTATCTACTTATTTAACCGAATATTTCCTAGAGGCAAGGCACTGTTGTCATTAATGGGTTTACCTGGAGGATAACTATAGGCAAAGAAACACGACGCAGCACTTATAAGCTATTCCTTTGATTTTAGCACAAGTTGTATTATACCTGTCCAAGGCATGGTTGAAGTGTATGGGAAATGATTCCGTTTCCCGTAGAGGATGTGTCCGTTGCTGTAACGCATGGCTCTTAGGTACAGTTCAGAAGTTCATAACAATAATGACGTATTCATGACTGAAGATGTGTACCCAATTGTCAAACACGGTTGCATAAAAGTTTTTGTGAGTAAGAAATACACGTAAATGCACGTTGATGCTAGCTATGTGAGGCTGTTGCAGAGAGAAAGAGTACAGAGGGATCTTTTGGTTACCGTGGGAACTAAGGAGAGGCTTTTCATCTCCAGGCCTAGTCAGGAGCAGAGTGGTGGGGGGGCAACGCCACAGGACAATTACATGCAGGGCCGCTGGATCTGTGCCACTTAGTTGAAACAAGCAATTTTCTCCAAGGAGCCCTTTCAATCCCTTATATAAAGACCATGAAACAGAAACAAAAAGGGGAAAATATTGGAAATGGTTTGGCTGCATTTGGCTTATGCAACATATCTGAAATAATTCTTATAGCACAGCACTGAGAAACTTTCAGGGGACTGGTACCTAAACATTTCACACAACAAAATATAATGATATGTTTTGTTAG
>JAPMUY010002155.1:0-20386 GCA_026901105.3 Galaxias olidus
GTAAATTAGCCATAGAACAGATACGTAAGCAAGAGGAGGCAGCAAGGAGCGCTAAATCTGTCTCAAGCCAAACAAGGGCGATGGATAAACTGGGAAAGTGTAGAGCAAAGGAAAATTACCTGGAAGGACTTGCGGGGAATGGAATCCACAAGAATTAGTTTCATTGTTAGGGCAACCTACGATGTACTGCCAACACCGACAAATCTTAGCCAATGGGTAGGTGAGGATCCAACATGCCTCCTCCGTGGCGGGACGGCTAATCTCAAACACATAATGGCCGGATGCAGAACGAGCCTTACTTAAGGAAGATCACAATCCAGTACTAAAATGCTTGGCGGAAGCAATAGAGCATAGGCGCTCAACAGTTAATGCCCTGTCAATTGGAGCAGAGGGCGAACTGCACCACATTCGCTTCGTCAGGGAGGGAGTACCGGGAAAGAAGAGCTATAGGGCAAAACAAAACTCAGGGCAGCTAAGGGGAATATGTGATTGGAAAATACTTGCTGATGTCGGCCAACAACTGAGAGTCCCATCAGAGATCGCAACAACCAACTTAAGACCAGATTTATTACTCTGGTCTAACACACAGCAAGTTGTTTATTTTATAGAGCTAACAGTCCCGTGGGAAGAAGCAATAGACAAGGCATACAAAAGGAAGAACCTACGCTATAGCGAATTAGCAGCTGAGGCAGAACAGCGAGGTTGGAGAACAAAGGTGTGTCCTGTGGAAGTTGGATGCCGTGGATTTGTGGCAATATCAACAACCAAACTACTTAAGGAGTTAGAGCGCTGCGGCAAAGAATTGCGCCAAACCGTAAAAGCTATATCAGATATAGCAGAAAGAAGAAGCCAGAGGCTGGGGCTGAAAAGGAAGGATCCTATATGGGCACAAAAGTAAAGATTATCATGTTGAAAAGCCATAAAGTGGTTTAATCTCAGGACAATTGGTATAAAAGGAAAGTCTTTCCTGCAGAGCGTCATTTATCAAGCCTGCAGGAACCGAGTAGGGAAAGATTCTTATTTTCAGGTTGTAAGTATCCCTGCAGAGTTTGGCAGAAGGTGCCTGCTGGAATAGGTATTGGGATGTCTCTCGGAATAAACATGGCATAATGGATATTATAACATCCTAGCCTGTGTATATTGAAATATCACAGTAAAGTAGTAGTCCAAAATAAATCTATTTTTTTAAATGTAGTTAAAATCCCAAAATGTAAGCATGAGTAAAGTACAGCTACTTGAAAAAGATACTTTAGTACACTTAGTTACTGTCCATCATTGCAGTCACCCAACATCTAGTTGTGTCAACAGATCTTTTACCCATCAACCTTTAAGACCGCCATTCTGTTTGAGGATTAACTGGCACAAGTGTTGTTCTTCTGATGGACTTAGGTACATTCACAAGTTACTTTGCATTTCACCTACAGCATCACTGTATTGTGAACAAACAGGTTATCTTCTACATTTGTTTGCTTCTTTTTTATATGTTTCAATATTGCATATGGAGTGTGAAGTGCAGTGCAAAGCCAAACAGATGTTTTTAACTTTTTATTTCAACAGATTAGAACAATCCTAGCCTCAGTGTTAATGTCTACTTCAGCTTCTTCTTGGGGCGCAGGTTATTAGTGTGTCCACACTTCTTCTTGCGACAATTGACGGCACGAGGATGGAGACGAGCATAACACCTATGAACAAACCACAATGGATCAGCAATGGAAACGGTCTTATTACTTTCCCCGCAACAATATTTGTCCTCTTTACACTGAAAGTGCAGTTCTTCTACAGGGTTGATATGATTTAAAACACATTTACAACTGTCCATCAAAATATTAAGAGTAGCTCAAAATAATAATAACAGTAATCCATTTTATTTAGTTTTTTGCGCTTTACACAAATTGGTCGCCAATTAATAACCGGAGTACCCAGTGGAAACCCACACAAACACAGGGAGAACATGCAAACTCCACACAAAGGCCATTGGGTCAGGTCGGGTTTGAACCCAGGACCTTCTTGCAGTGAGGCACCAGTGCTAACCACTGAGCCACCATGTTGCCCATAAAATATTCTGGTGTGACCAAATGTTTGCCAACAGGCCATTCAGTACCCACCACTTCATCTACGTATCCACAGCCGCTTTCGTGCCACGTGATTAGTGTTAAGACGCCAACGCACAACTTCCAGTCGCTACAGCTGCTCAACAGTGTAAACACACTGAAGTTGAGTTTTATTTTTAGATAACTTCAATATACTTACTTGCGGCAGATCATTTTGTCGCAGTTGTACTTCTGCGCCAGCATTCTCAAAGAGGGCTCAATGATACCTCCACGCAGACGCAGAACAAGATGCAGGGTGGACTCTGAAGGGGTAAAACAAATAGTCATTCATTGTGAATTCAGTTGCCTTAGACATTTATCAAATTTACTGTATTTTCCTTTTAGTTCTATGCTGTTTTTGTTGCTAGTGATTTTTTTTATAAAATAAGTATTTTCACTGTTCAGGGTTTCAAGTTCTATTTAATGCTTTTTAAGACCATTATGAGTGCAATTTAAGACCTATGTAAAGTCGGCACTGGCAAAAAAAAGTATGAAGCATGTGAGAATTACGTGCTAAGTAAATTAATATATACACATTCAACTTTGATGCTCTGGATGTAAACAAAGAACAATATTGGGTGATGACAGGTATTTGTTGATTAACTTTTTACGACGACTGTTTCATGTAATGCTTTTTTTTACATCCAAAGGTCCTAATTTTAGGTTTCTTGCACAAGGAACAGCAGGCTTTACATTCTTAATTTCTACTGGCTTCAACCAAACACTAAATGCACTGTTCTCACGGATTAAAGCACATGGGGTGTACACTGTCTGGCCAATTTTAATTTTTAAGGGACTGGTGTAACAATAGACAAAACTGGCCTCAATTTGTGATTGTGATAGACAAGGTCAAAAATAATTTGTTCCACCAGAGTGCTCCTTTCACAAAAACAGAAGTTAATGCTTGACAATGCTGCCATCTCAAATTTAAAAGGTCAGCACATCTATTAATTGTGTTTGTTCTGGGGACCAACTTTGTAAACCTCTGTAGTTTATGACTCATTTAAATTTTTTTGGTTTATCATAGCCAAGCCATGACATTGGGTTTGGGGTTTCTGTTTTCATGATCACATTCGTTTATAGTCTTTAACCAGTAGAATATGAAAATATTCTTCTTTCAGCCACACAATAAGTTTAGCTTGAGTATATGTGCAGCTAAGAACGACAATTGTGTCCTTGTTCTTTGACAACATAGTTTTTACGTTTAACCTAAGTTTAGCTAGCTAACTCAGTGAACACTTGCACCATGCTGATGAAGGAAGCTAAAAACAACATCACACTTCCATCTTAAGTTTCAACCATTGGTCTAAACGCATAGGGTCAGGGACGCTCAAATTGCATTAATGGTCATTATCCATGTTGGTTGCGTTTTATAGTTTACAGAACTAGATTGTTTACAGAAAGGTCCTATGTTCTAGATTTGTTTTATTACTTTATTTAACTTACTTAACAGTGACAGCTTTTTAGATAGTTGTTCTATGTTTGATTGTTCTACGTTCTATGCCAATGTAAAAAAAAATAAAAACGTATTCATTGTTGGGATCAATTCATATCTTTTCAGTTCTTATCCTTGCACTAAAATATAGTGCAGGTAATATTTTTATGGTATCAGGTGTTAATGCTCCATCCCATATTTTAATATATTACAGTGAATATTGAACTGAAGCTTTACTTAAAAAAAATGTATATCGCAAATCAACTTGCAATCGCAATATTTGTTAAAAGAAATTGTAATTAGATCATTTCCCCAAATCGTTTAGCCGTAGTCTATATATAGCTTTTCATAATTAAAAACACATAAAGTCCTGAATGAGCAGAACTTTTGTAATTAAGAATCATTAGATCTTATTTATATTTTTTTATTTACTTGTTGACACCTTCACTATAAGGTTTATCATGCCAAAAACAACTAAAATGCATTTAACTAAACAAACTAAATAAAACATGTGAATCACTTGACTCAAATCATGTGAATCCACTGCTTTCATTTGCGTGAGTAGTCAACTCTGAAAGCTTATACCAGGTTTTGCAGGGACAGAACCTTGACTCCCCAGTCAAGGCAGGCAGGCTAACGACGAGCTCCCATCAAGTATGACCCAACGATGGCGAAGTTCGCTATCATCATGCTCGCATTGTTTTGAAGCAGAGGCTACCTAGTCATAGTAGTTTTGGCAGCGCCTTCCCGGTGCACTGTGCTGGTTACGATACAGCGCCACCACATCGGCGACAGCAAAATGCCGCATTTGCCCGTACAAATGGAATAAATCCAACAAGTTCAATGCTTGTTAGAAAACAGTGTTTTCCATGAAGACACCCATAAAAGTTGTGTCGAGAGTTGGAGGCGGCACAAAATTTGAAGGAGACGGCTGCCTCCTAGTTCTTTATGCACGAAAAACCCTGGCTTCAAGAATGGATTTCTAGTTACTAAGGCTGTATTATGTAATAGAAAAAATATATATTTGCAGCTAAATATGGGAGGTACCAATTGAATTGCTTCCCCTCCAGTACTAGGTTAGCCTACCATTTAGGGAGAATGAGACACTCCATACTTCTGAAATTGTTGAAAAAAATGAATCCCACGTGTCTTGTATACAGGCTTTCATTTTCACAACTACGTTGTTTTGATACCGTGTCGAAAACAACCATACACCAAAGACATCACTTGGGTGGAAAATAAAATCTTATGTAGATCAACAGCATATTCCAATCCGTCGCTGTCAATATTGAATGAGTAGAGTTAGCGTAATCATAGCGACTGCGGGTTTGGGCGGTAAACAATGTTATGATGTGTGTGCAGAGTTGGGCTAGAACTAGCAGCCTTCTCTATTTGCAGGTTAACGTCCACTTGCCTATATGCTGAATGTGGTTACACATTGTTCCGGTCTAGTGACTGTACATGCCAGTTAATTCTGACACAGCACACAACACAACCTTATTCCCTCATTGCAATTTTCTACACGATCAGAACACTGCCAAACTACTCTGCTTTTACGTGATGTCATCTGTATTTGTCCCACTTTCCTCCTCGCTGGTTTAACTTGCGGGGCGAACAGTTCGATGTGTTAGTATATCCCCGCTTATTTAAAAAAATTTCTCCTGCACTGTTAACGTTAGTAACGGATTTTTTTTTGCAATAGCAACATTTGACTAGGAAGAAACACATTTCAGTGCAATATGTCAATATGTAATTTGAATTAGTACATAAATACACTACGTTTAACCGACTAGTCGAGCACATCCCTAGTCAGCATTGCATTTTAGTGTTGCTACCCAATCTTATTCAGTTACCAGATTAGCATGGGCTCAGTCGGCCTAGTGACTGGAAAAAGGTTGGCATATAGTAGGCAAGACAAACCCAACAGCTACAGTGTAGTCAACGGCAGCTGTATTAACGCAGCGTTAAGAAAACCGCGCTGTGTACCGATTTGAAACTGTTTAAGTCAACACAAATATAACGTTTTTGTTAATCAGAGTCTTTTAAGTCATTCCAGAGTAATACTTAGTTTCACAAAATGCAAGTGTTTATATCTATAGATCTCTTGCTAATTCGTAGTTAGCATCCAAAGAACATAGGTTTTGTCGTTATATGAAAAAATCCAACTTTTAGTAGTTTAATTAAAAAGATTTTATTTAATATCCAACGATTGATGGACTGGTTTAGGAATATATTCTTCAATCACAGATAATTCCAGCTTTCCATATTTCTACAGTTAACAATTTTGTCCTTTCAAAACGCCTCTGCGTTGTGGTCAACGCTGGGTTTGGTCGTAATGCTCTATTTTCTTTCTCAAACGGGCACAAAAAAGTCCAGCACTCCGTCTTCAAATGAATTTACCTTGGTGTTCCCATTATTTTTGACGGCAAAACTGATTCATTTTGAAGTAAACCCCTGTCCGGACATGACCTTACAGGGACTAACCAATCAGTAAACAAATATATATTTAAAATATGTGTCATGTACTTTACTTTAATCGCTACTAACTTTAATAAAAAAAGTTCCATCGTGGCCTTTCAACTGTGACTAGACAAAGGTCTCTTGAAAAGATTAAGCAAAAAAAAAAAAAAAAAAAGTACTCGTCTTTCAAAGGCAAAAAAAGATCTACCTCAAAGTTTTCCGTGCCTTGCTGCGTTTGGCTTCACTTCGTCAGGACAGCGGTAAAACAGACGTCATTCTCTACTGTAGCTTGCTAGCAAGTTTGTTTTGATTTCAGTCGCGTTGATTGAAATCCATAAAGTGAGACATTTTCATTGTTTTATGTATAGTTATGTCAGTCCGTTTGGCTACTATAGGCCTATAACACACTGAATTTTAACTTTAGCTATGCTGATTGATTGTGAATGCAAGTGATGCTCATCAGTAACATTGTCTGTACCAAGATAAAAAGGCAACCTAGTTGTTGCATTCTTGAACGGGGTAATTTTAAGTAGGCCTATCAAGGCAATTAACAATATATTAATGATCTTAGCGGATTTGAAAAACTTTTCATATTTAAAATACTTTTGCTAATGAAGAACTATGCATGAGAATAGTTTGAGGTATATCAATTGCCATGAGAAAATCTGGACCTTTCCTTTCATCTTTTGTTTTCCTATATGCCCACCGAAGAGTTGGTTTCCTTAAAGATTGCGTTGAGTGGCACGTCCAGTATTTGTGACCACAGATGCGTGCATGAAAAACCAGTGCCACAAGAAAACCTATTTATTTGTCAGATGGTTTATTGTCTTGTTTAGGTTTGCAGAGCAGACTGCAGAAATTAGCAGATCGGCTACTCGACAGCTAAAAATACAAGATCAATACAATACGACATCATCATCGTCATTATAAATTAAATATAGGCCTATAATATAGGAGCTTGTTGGGTAGAGTGGTGACTTGCAAGCACGAATGGGCGAGAACTGTGGGGGAAAACGATAGTATTTCAACGAGAGAATATGCCTGTTAATTGCAGCTTTATAGGCTAAATAAGCAGATCATGTACAAATATTGAGCAATGATCTTGCAATGGGATCTATATTTTACGGAGATAGTTCTGACTGAAATGTATTCGACACGGTGATTATCTGGCACTGATTATGGTGTACAAATGCAATTGCAAGCAGTAGGCTCTGTCATTTGGAGCCGTAATTTTTGTTTAGGGCCGCGTCCTGAAAAAGCTATGGTGATGACACGTTCGCGGTTTTCAGAGTACACGTTTAATATAGTAGCCTTAATTTAGGTAAACGACCATACAACTGTAAAGGCAGTGAGTTTTTTAAAGTATTTGTATTTAAAAAACATATCCATTATTTGTCCCACAATAAAGTAAACTAATGTCAAAGTTGCCCATATGAGGTTCGAGGTTTTTGACGACGGCGCTTGGCTACAAGGAAGTGTCAACTCTGTAAAATTTAAAACCTTTTTTCGACACTGTCACTTTTAGAAAAATTTTGGAATTTGTTTTTATTAATAAAGTAAAGTAAGTAACACAAATTTGGAGCATTCTCAGTTTACTCACTTGATTTAAAAAAAACAACTGAAAATGCGTTTGTCCTGCCTACATAGAGATTGTATAACTTGTATGAAAAGGAGACCAGCGTGACTGCGCATGAGCGCCTTTAATCTGTTGTATTTTGTCATTTGCCATGTAGGAGAGGATTGTAATGCAGTTACGTAGAATTCAGTTGCCAGACATACTCTGCTTTTAAAAGTCCTATGCAACACAGATTAACTGGATTTTGACATGATGGATGCTCCTATACCTTTCTGGATGTTGTAGTCTGAAAGGGTACGTCCATCTTCAAGCTGTTTCCCAGCGAATATCAGACGCTGCTGATCAGGGGGAATACCTGGCATGGGGACCAAAGCGTGTTACACAGTATACACCTTTATTTAAACAAAAAAAGTCTGCTAGATGATGTTAGTAAATGGCCCTAAGAACTGACTTGTTTCAATGAGTTTGAGTAAAGCAAAGGCAAGTAGCAATGTTTACCTGCAACAATTTACAGACTAACATCGAATACTTAAGTAATTAGACCAGTACCTTCCTTATCTTGAATCTTCGCCTTGACATTTTCGATTGTGTCACTGGGCTCAACCTCAAGGGTGATGGTCTTTCCCGTCAACGTCTTAACGAAGATCTGCATCTTAGCAGGCTAAGACAAACCACATGTGAATTAGCGTATTTGGCTAACTAGAAGCGACGGACATTCGTTTAGCTTAGTTTGAACACGTTGGCAGTATGGTCCTACTTTAGGATACTCGAAACTCGCTGGGGTTTTTTGATGACATGCGAGAATTAGAGGGAAAAGTAATGATTAAATAGTGTTTATTAGTAGCTATTAAGAAAATTTGCGTCAGTTCCAATAGCTATAACTAATGTACGCGCTGCAGAGGCCTAACCACATGCAGGCTTATCGTGCTAGTGATTAATTTAGCTATAGATCTTTCGGTTAGCAGAAGCAATACTTTGCACGTTGATGAACGACATAAACACCTGAAATTACAAAATAAATACGTATCGAAGGCATTAGTAGGTTTTGAAAGGCACAGAGGAATCGTATGCTTACCCGGCCGATAGCTAAGCCTCAGCAAAAAGGAAGTGGGTCAGGCGGAAGTGGCAGGTAGTGCATCATGACGTTTACCCTCAGTCGAATAGTCGACAGGACAAATGTGTTTTCTGTTGTTTTTTTTTTAAATCAAGTGATTAAACAGTGAATGCTCCAAATTTATGTTACTTACTAAACGTTTATTAATAAAAACAAATTTATACATTTTCAGTTGATCTAAAAGTGACAGTTTTAGGGTCGAAAAAAGGTTTTTAATTTTACCGAGTTGATATTTTGGTGCAGCCAAGCGGTGTCTTCCGAAAGCGCAAACCTCCTATGGCCAACTTTGACATTAGTATACTTATTTGTCTGGGGAAAATAATGTATATGTTGCTACAGATACTTTGAAAAACTAACTGCCTTTACAGTTACATGGTCGTTTACCTAAATTAAGGCTAAAATATTAAATACGTGTATGCTGAAAACCGCGAACGTGTCAAACTACTTCGCTTTTTTATGACGCAGCCCTAGTCAACAACATTTCTAGGCTTCGAACGACAGTTTGCCAAGGTACTGCTTGTAATTGCGTTTGTACACTCATAATGAGTGCCAGATAATCACCGGGTCGAAAACACATTTCAAAACATCTCAGTAAAATGTAGGTCCCATTTGCAAGCTCATTGCTCAGTATTATTTGTACATATCTGCTTATTTAGCCTATAAAGTGGTAATAAACAGGCAGATTCTCTCGTTGAAATACTGTCGTTTTCCCTGCCTCCCCCCAGTTCTCGCCCAATCGATCTCGCAAAAGTCAAAGCTCTCTGCCCAACAAACTCCTACATTATAGCCTATATTTCATTAAATGAATTTATCATTACTATGATGATCTTGTATTGTATTGATCTTGTATTTTTAGCTATCTACAAACCATCTACAGTAGCAAGCTATAGTGGAAAATGACGTGTGTTTACCGCTGTCCTGGAGAAGTGAAGGCACGGAAAACTTTGAGTGAGCAGTTATTTCTCTGCCTTGGATCATCATCATCGTCATCCGCTTTGTCCGGGGTCGGGTCGCGGAGGTAGCAGTTCAAGCAGGGCATCCCAAACTTCCCTTTCCCGGGCCACATTAACCAGCTCTGACTGGGGATTTCAAGGCGTTCCCAGGCCAGTGTGGAGATATAATCCCTCCACCTGGTCCTAGGTCTGCCCCGCGGCCTCCGCCCAGCTGGACGTGCCTGGAACACCTCCCTAGGGAGGCGGCCAGGTGGCACTAGATGCCCAAACCACTTCAACTGGCTCCTTTCTACGCAAAGAAGCAGCGGCTCTACTCCGAGTCCCTCACGAATGGCTGAACTTCTCACCCTATCCCCAAGCGATCTGCCTTGGATCGATTTTTATAATTTTTTCTGAGAATCTTTCAAAGGCTTTGGACTAATCAGAGTTGAAAGGCCCCGACCGACGGATTTAATTTAAGTTAGTACCGACTCAAATACTAGTATAGTGGAGAATGGCGTTTGTTTGAGCTGTCCTGAAGAAGCGAAGGCACGGAAAACTTTGAGTGAGCAGTTCTTCCTCTGCCTAGGATCGATTTTGAATTTTTTTTCTGAGAATCTTTCAAAGGCCTTGGACTACTCAGAGATGAAAGGCCTCGACCGACGAATTACATTTAAGTTAGTAGCAACACAAGTAAAGTATGTAGCACGTATTTTAAATAACTAATTGTTGACTGATTGCTTATTCCACTTAAAGTCATGTAGGTACAGGGGTTTTCTTCAAAATTAATCAAAGTTGGGAGCAGGTAGGCAAGAAGACTTCAAGACATGGTGCGCGGCAAAATCGGTGCGCGTTTTCTACCAAAATAAAGTATTTCGAACAAAGTTCAGCGTGGAGCACCACGCAGAGGCGAGTTTTGAAATTACAATATGATGTTATTAACAGTAAGTATATGGAATGATTGAATTGTCCATGATTTAAGAATAAATGCTTAAATCAGTACATCAGTGGTTTGATATTAAATAAAGCATACATTTTTTGATCAAACTGCTTAAAGTTAAGGATTTGTTCATGCAAGAACAAAACCTGCGCACTTTGAAAGCTAAATGTGAATTAGCAAGAGCTCTGTCAATGTTGACACGTATATGTTGTGAAACGAGGTTTACATTTGAATTACTGAACAGGCTCAGACCAACAAAAACGTTATATTTGTGGTGATTCGAACAGTTTCAAAACTCTACACAGCGCGATTTTAGTCACCGCAGCGTGAATTGTCCCGTTAAGACAACATTGTAGCGGTTGGAGTTGTCTAGCCTACTAATAGACCAAGTAAACATGATTTAAGTACACTTTCATTAAATATTTTTTGGGGGGTACACGGCACCTTAGGGTACGTTAACTTAAAGGGCCCACAATGTAGGCAATCATACATTTTTGTGTGATTCCTTAGTCTATGAAACACATTAAAAAGTATTTGAACTAATCGGAGGCAAGACCACGCCCCCCGTGGGGGAAAACTGTCCGCAAAGTTTAATGGAGTGAATGGGAAGTTGCGGTACACGGTGTCTCCTGTCTTGAACAGCTTTAACATGAAATATTAACACCAGCCTATTTATCAGTACCCTTCTGCCTGAAGAAAGGGTTGTGATGAAATTAACGACGTCTTTACATAAGGCTAAATACATCATGCAGTTACAGGAAAACTGGGTGCACCGTAGGCCTGCTTATGTACAATGCACACCAAATGCGCCGAGCTCGCCTGTTCTCGCTTGGTTCACCCCAGAGCCATACAGAGATATACTGTATATGGCTCTATATGGCTCTGGTTCACCCCAATTACATCGCCTTGTCAACCATCGCCTTGTTATGAGATGCATCGCTTGAATAACGGTTGGCACGCCCTCAACCAGAGCCAGTCAGAGCGGAGGCCGGGTGGTTTCGCCATGTCGAGA
Organism: Galaxias olidus; assembly: GCA_026901105.3. Lineage (NCBI taxonomy): Eukaryota > Metazoa > Chordata > Actinopteri > Galaxiiformes > Galaxiidae > Galaxias > Galaxias olidus. The sequence goes on from JAPMUY010002155.1 coordinate 11,560, forward strand.
AAACGTTGGTTTTGTCAGCGCGAAGGAAAAAAAACGTACCCACCTTTTATAGTATGTGTTAATCGGGAAGTTACCCCTGATGTCACAAAGTTACTCCCAAACTTTCCGGGGTAAGCCAGTTACCTCGCTTCTTAGTATAGGCTTCAGGTCTCTTTTCCAGCAGTGCCCTGTTTAAAGACAGAATATATGAATTACAACAAAAAAGTAAATAGAAAATAAGCAAAAAATAAATAAAAATGTTTACAATACGATATTTACAATAAAGTACAATATTTAAGTTTCAACCAAAACATGAACACTCTTCAACTCCCAAATCCTCCAATAAACGTTTAAATTGTTCAGCAGAAACAAACTGTTCTAATCTCAATTCCTGTTGAATCTTGTTCCATTTATCCGAGGCAAAAAAAAAGAAAACTGAGTTACCAAGTTCTGTTTTCACTTTGGGGCTTTTAAGGGGGATAGTCCTGTGAGCGTGTCCTATGACTACTGGATTTCTGTTTTAAATTTGCCCAGCAATGCCTTGTAAACAAAACTTTTTTTTTTCTCTCCTATCACTAATAGAAGATCTTCCTACTTTTGTATACAGTGTGCAATGATGAGTTCTAAAACTATCCCTAGTTACAAAACGCCAAGCACTGTGGTAAACTGCACAAAGGGACTTTAAAATAGTTGGGGCTGCATGCATATATACACAATATCACCATAACCCATGACTGACAAGAGAGTAGATTTTACTATTGTCTTTCTGTTTTCAAGTGAAAAGCATGGTCTTTTCACCATCCAAGTTTGATCCTCACCTTCTTTGTGAGTTCAAGCACATGCGTCTTTAACGATAACTTTTAGAATTCTAGTGAAATTCCCAAGTATTTGTAAACTGCAACACGATCAATTTGCACCCCATTAAGGGTGCAAACGTTATATACCTTATAATCTAACTTTTTGGTCCTTGTGAAAAGCATATACTTAGGTTTTGACTCATTAAGGATTAATCTTAGATTTCTAAGGATTTTCTGTACACAATGAAATACCCTTGTCAGGTTTGACATTGCCTGTTCCAGGGATGGAGCACAGGAAAAAAGAATGGTATCATCTGCATAGAAATTAACTTTACAGTCTTTTACAGAGGTACATATATCATTAATATAAAGTGTAAATAATGTAGGACCTAAAACTGAACCTTGTGGCACACCATTTTCCAGTAGGGGTGAAATCCTCCAAGTGACCATTGACCATGCCAATTAGAAACGGACCTAGCAGTCGGTTTTTCCGACCAACATGTCGCTGTCTCTGACCGAGCGGTCGCTTTTCGGTCGCCGTTTCCGGCCTACATGTCGCTGTCTCTGACCTAGCGGTCGCTTTTTCCGACCTAGATGTCGCTGTCTCCGACCTACATGTCGCTCTCACCAACACACAGGTCGCTCTCTCCGACCTGCCAGTGTATTTCAATGACAGTCAGCACCCGTGGGGGCATGGTCCTTCAATTCCACATTATAATATGTTGGCTAATGAGCGAGTGCTGTGTGTGTGTTTACAACCGAGAAGACTGGTGAACGGTTTGTTTATCACAGTAATTTCTACTGAACTAGCTAACTTTAGCTAGTTAAAGAAGAAGGTAAGACAACAGTAAGCTAGATAATAATATTAATTGTGTTAATAGCTAGATAAGCTACCTCAATGTGAACTGCGGTTGTATTTCGCATGCGTTAATTCGTTAATAACCATAGGCTAGTTTTTTATATAGCCTAGTGTTGGTTTTATAGGGGATGTGTTATCACAGGGAACGATAGCAGGATTAGAGCAGAGGATGTGCATGCAATGAGGAAGAGGTTGAATGTAGTCTACCTAATGTATGTTGACTGGGTTGTTATCCTATTTGAATAGGCTATGTCAGGGTCTGTTAGCCTATGTCAAAGTGAACCCGAGTTGACTGTGTGCAACTGTTGTCTCGACAACATTGTTGTTAACCGAAAATGCAGCTTTTTTGCATCCAATATACTGCGCTATCAAAGGGAGCTGAAGGAGCCCCGCTCGTCGTATAAACATTACATATTATTCATTTTTACTTTTAGTTTTCTAGTTATATATGCTAACCTCTCCATAGCCATGTTCTAACAGGTTGTTAAGCTTTTTTAAAAGCAAGATATCACTTGCACCAAGTGGGCCTAAGTGTAGATCGCAGCACCCTGTTTGTTAGTTTATGTAAAGTAGCAAGGAAAACAAGTATAGCAATGAATATAACAAAAAATTAAGATCCAAAATATCGAAAATATACTGTCGCAGTCGAGCCGCGAACACGCTACCTCGATAACATTACATTAGTGCAAGAGTAAAATACAGCGCACCCAATTAATGTTTTCGAGGTAGCGTGTTCACGTCCTGCCTGCGACAGTATATTTTCGATATTTTGGATCTTAATTTTTTGTTAAATTCTGCAAGTGATATCTTGCTTTTAAAAAAGACAAAGCTAAAAATAATCAACAAAAACGATGGGTGCAGACGAATCCAGGTGATAAAGCTCATAAAGAAAATTTGCATAGTTTTTTGTTGTTTATATAGACACACAAGGAAGCAAAGCTTACGATTTTTTGTTGTTATAACCAACTATGGTGATATATTTAAATAAAATTATACATTTATGCTTGAACACTGCAAACTTATTTTTAATATGTTAATTTTAATATATGTTAATTTTGCTGTCACAACCAGCGGACAGTGATTTTTGCTGGCATAAGCCAGTATATGCGACCGCCAGCCACTAGAACAGCCGGCGGCGAGTGACTTCTTCCGCAGCATATGCCAGTATATGCGACCGGCAGTCGGCGGCGAGTGAGTTCTGCTGTGGCACATGCCAGTATATGCGACCGGCAGTCAGCGGCGAGTGAGTTCTGCTGTGGCATATGCCAGTATATGCGACCGCCAGCCACTAGAACAGTCTGCGGCGAGTGACTTGTGCTGAGGCATATGCCAGTATATGCGACCGGCGGTTGGTGGCGTGTGAGTTGTGCCGCGGCATATAGGCCTACCAGTATATGCAACCAGCGGTCGGTGGCAATATTTTGTAATTTAAAGCCATGAACTGCACAAATTTTATTAGTAATCTGAATTTAGGCTGAAATTAAGGTTCTTTGGTGAAATAATAGTTTTTTTTATTGTAGGACAGTAATTCGAAGACATTTCATAAACATTTTTAGATAGCAATGGGCAATGTAAAATGATTATTGAAGAATAAAATTAATATCTTTATTTCTCTCTCTCTCTCTCTCTTTCTTTACAGTAAAAGTAGCCTTCGTCTCACAGAGCACTGAGTTGACCAGTACCCTCTACAGCAGCTGATTCTTTCCATCCACCCCACAGCAGTGTTTATAGAGTTAGGCCTATTTGTTGCAGATGATAGTTTGAGATCTTTAAAATTACTAATCTTTCCAAAAGACAGCCACCTTTTGATTATGGAACTGTTCTTATCCATCGAGTGTCCTGTCAAGTCTGTCATTTTATTTATTTATGTTGACTATATAAAAGCTTACAACAAGGCCTATCTCATTCAACCCCTCATTCTGTCATGGGACGTCAATATTAGTTCTACTAAACTGAAGTAACTAACAATCATGTTTTGTTTGTCTACATTTCCCAAGCTTGTTCACATTATTGATGATTGAGGCAAAAAAACTGCGTTTTTATTCACCAGAGTAGGCCATCTAAGGAAGGTGCACTGTTCTCCTTTTCTGTAAATACTACAGTAAATAACTGTATAATAGCCAGTAAGATATTGTATAAATAGTTTACAGTATAACTGTAGTGTACATTGCATGTTGGGTAACATTTTTGAAAACCCTTGAGAAATCCAGTAAATTACTGTATACTTCGAATTACAGTAAATACAGCTGTACCAATTACAGTAGTAGAGGTATTCTCACAGTAACCTACTGTAAATTCAAGGCGCCAAGTTCAGAAACTATAAAACTGCTCGTGCCAAACTATTTGTGCTGTCTGAGTGAAGACGACATGAAGAAAACATTAATTTCGTCCCCTTGAACATTCTATCTACATTGACAAGGTAAGTTTCAAGATATATTTTAATGTATGCTATTGAATGGTACTTGACATAAAGTTCAAATAATAAAAGAGAATAAAACAGGCCTCATATTATATCCCGATAATTTGTGAAAGTATCCACATCGAAGGTATAGGGTACTAGGCGTGGATGTAACATCAGTTAGCATCTAAAAATGTAATCTTCTCCCTGAGGCTAGTGTTGTTTGTTATGCCTATACGATTTTTCAGTAAAACTAATATGAAAATATTCCGAGATGTAAGCGGTTGTTGACAAGACAACTTCAGGAATTGTTATGGACATTCACAGTGGAATAGAATCTTACCATTCAAGTGGGAGATTACAAGCGATTAAATAGTTTTAGCGCGACAATGTGACAAGGAATCGACTACTATGTGAATTCTAGACATATAAGAACAAATTTTCCGGTATATTTAGCATGTTTAGTAGAAAGAGAAGAGTAGCTATATGTTTTTTAAGGTTAAAATGTGCTGTAGCAATGTTGTAGGCAGGTTTAAGTTTAGTATGGGCGAAATGGTTTTGTTAACGTTAGGCTAAACTGAAATGTAGCCATTTTTACTTTGAGGGCATTTTCCCACGGGGATAACATAACAAAGTCGTGGCTGTTATACAGCGGCTTCCTTTTTAATGTTTGCAGACAGTTTTTTTTTTTCTGATTGGGTGGTTGGACAATGCAAAATCTTAGAGACTACAGTATGAACCTTTTAATTTGAAGTACTGAACTCGTTTTTTTTCTGCCTACCTACCTACTACATTGTAAGTTTAATGTACATGTGTAAAACGTGCAATTTCTGCTGTGCAAAGATTAAAAACCAAATACCAGTTTGTGGTCTGTTATAGGTCACGGCAACCAAGATGGACATTGAGGCACATATTTGCCTGTAACTCCAAGGCTTGTCATGCTTGGTAAGGGAAGTATTAGTTTATTTTCTGTTGTAGCACTTAAAAATGACTTTACCTTTATTCTACTAACATCTATGTTGGTGTATTTCAGGAAATACTAACTCCGACTGGCTGGAACTTGAGTGTAGAGGGGAAGGTGGCCTATGTCCTCACTAGTCAAGAGGACTGCCGGGCCCTGGCTATACGTTGTTTTGGCTGTTTATGTTCTAAATATGGAGTGCCAGGAGTTTGCCTCTGCAACCCTGGAGCTGATTCAGAGGTGAGCAACAACTTGCATACACAATTCCTTTTTATTATTCAGAATATAATTTTACTTTTAATTAACAATAGGCTATTTTTTATTGTTTCCCTAAAGGTTCTTCATCAGAATTAACCCAGAAGATGGGACAAAGTGTACGGCCAAGGTGGGATTAAGTATTAAATATGAACTGTGTGTATTGAAAGTGCATGTGGTCAGTATATGACAAGTAATTAATCCCAATTAATTAATCCCAAGACGGGCTCTTGTGCAGAGAAACGAGTCAACGGTCCACTCTCATGTCACAACCTTCCTCTGAGAGCTGATATAGTTTGAGTGGAAGACCTCTAATTAGGTAAATACACAAGCGATCAAAATTAAGTCACTTATTATTTGAACTACGCTATTTAAGGTCCAGTTTGTCAAAACAATCTTGGTGATAATATGCTACTGTTTTAGTTCATGGACTGGTAGGGGAATATTACAATCATTCTTAAATTAATAGAAGAAATAATGAATGCAAACATTTGCAGTCCATGATATTGAAAAAGTGATTTAAAAAATGAACCCTGACTTTAATGACAGCAAATACACCAATGTTTGTTTTGATGAAATGTAACCATTAGAGCATAGTATTCCCTTCACCTGTCCTTCTACCAACCATTGTGTTCTCTCTCTCTCTCCATCTACCTCTCATTCTTCTTTAGACCATCTAGTCCAAGCCTACAGTACCTCAACCCCACCGACTGTCCAAAAGTGCTGTACCCTGAGTCTACCTTGCCCCAGCTGGGACCAGCAACTTTAGATATTAAAGGTCGTTTTAAAGTTTTCTTGTTTTATTTTACAGGTTTTGATTTCAAGTGAAAACATTTTTAAAGCTTACATTGCTAATTTAATACAAATATGAATTTGCTTTGACAGTGGATTCAAAATACAATTAAGTACCATCCTCTTACAAGAGTTTTTTTTCAACGCTCTTAAGGTATGTTATGTCAATGGTATATGTTTATGTTTAAATTGGAGCTCAAGTATTAAAAATTATGTATTCAATAAGTATTTTGTTTTGTTTGTTATTTTAATGTAATATGAGTTAACGTTAATTAAACCAAAAAGAAAGAAAATTTAATTTTTTGTGCAATAATTTTAGCCATAACAGGAAATCTAGTGATACTAGAGCTTTAAAAAACCGGTAGACTACAGTAGTGTATCACTACTAGTGTATTTTTACAGTGATATACCACCCTGGGTAAAACCAGTAACTGTTTCCTTACTGTGAAACGTCATTACAGCAAGGTTACTGTAAAACCAAAATACAGTAACTTGCTGGCAACAGTGTTAACAGTAAGTTTCTGTTAAACTGAAATACAGTAACTTGCTGGCAACAGTGCTGCCAGTAAGTTACTGTAAAAATACAGTAAAAGGTCCAACAGTGTGTTATTTTTTATGTATTGATTTGTTTTAAAACATATGACAAATGTTACGAGGCCAGACCTGCGGATAAGAAACAGAAATGTATTTTTCTTTTTTTCTTTCCACACTAAGGCATACATTAAAGTAATTTGACCACAATCCCTAATACATCTGTGGATTTCATTCAAATATAGTCCACTGTGTAATTCAAAGTATTGTTTTGGGATTTTCAAAGCCTCTTTTGGATAAGTCCTTGATTCCTTAATATGTCACTTTACATCCTCCATAGACGTCTGAGTTTTACTTGTGGGGATTCGGCTATAAGTGCAATGGTTGAACATGGAAATATTCTGATTTGATTAAAGGCATTGAACGCAAGTTATCATACTGGCGTATGTATTTAAATCATGCAATGTACAGGCCACAGCAGACTAGTAGTGATGGTAATGGTATGTTATCAAATCATGCAACACCAATAAGATTGTCTTACCCCACATATTTTTTTTCTGGAACGACTAATGTAGGCTATACATTTGAAAGATTAACAAGTTGCACAAACAACCACAAACAAATGTTTTATTGCGCTCGTCAACAGAAGTGCTGGATTAGAGCGCGTCTGATGTACTTGGGAACTCTGGGTAATATGGGTAAGTATAACTCATTTTAAAGCATGGATATAAGTAACCACAAAGGGATGGAAAATGTTCATTTTTAGCGTTGCCCTAAGGATGCTATGCATTTTGAAATGTGTTTTGAAACATGAACAACCTGTGGTTCCGGTAGGTTTAAATACCGTATTCAGTTGCAGTCGCTCACGTTGCAGGTATGCAAGTCCTCCAATGTTTAATTGTAATGTGAAAGAGTACAAGTCAAACATAGTTTAGCTGCCTGCATAATTCCCCTGTATAGGCGATGTTATCAAATTTGAACATGCCCAAAAGCACCGTTACATTTACCCATTTATTTCGCTCTTCTGACTGACTGGGCTTTTCACCACCCCTTTAAAACCAGACTCAACTCCATTGGGATTGAGCGTTCAGTGCTCCTATTCTCTGGAATTCCCTTCTCGCCGCTATTAGGAACTCTGACACCATTGACATTTATAAATCCTGCCCCATATATATATATATTAATTATATATATATATATATATATATATATATATATATATATATATATATATATATATATATATATATTATATATATATATATATATATATATATTATATATGTTAAAAAATATATATGTTTATACCAGGCCCGGTTCTAGAATGCGTAATCTAAGGGGGCAATGACTGAGGTTGAGGGGGCAACATAACTATAATGCTATCCCACGCATATAATGGCATTTCTACAGTGAGATTTATTTTAGCCAATGCAAAACAACATAATCTACAAAAAAAATTCTAAAACGTTATATTTCTTCTGAAAAAAAAGAGAGTAGAAGGGGTATAAAGACGGAAATGCCCTAGCTAGCTCATAGCCCTACCTCTCGTTTAATTTATTTTGTCTGGACAACATTGCTCTTTGAAATACTTGAAATACTTAATATTGAAATTTTAATATTTTAAATAGGCCTATATAAAAATGCGGTTTTGGACACTGCCCCTATTTCAATTTTAAATCACTTTCGTCAGGTCTTTACATAGTCGAAGTGAGCCGCCCGCTGCCTTTTGATAATCAAAGCTGTCCAAGTCATTAGAGCCAAGTCACTGTGATGTGCATCAGCCTCGTTATTTTGCCCTCCAGAAGCCGTGAACTGGCTGAAGTCTGTTTTAATAGAGAATCCCTTTTCAGCAGGCACTCAAACAGGAATAAATAAAGACATTCATTTAAAATGTTTTATTTTTTTCTCTCGGACAATTGCCTATGTCCGGTGACTATTTTATTTATCGGCTTTTGATGTTTTTTACCGGCCAAAAGCCGGCTTTGTCGGCTAACGGAACCTCTAGGACACATTCTCATCGTGTTAGAATTTTTTTTTTTTTAATGAGGACGGTGTCAACAGATATTTCTTCAAAATAATTAATTTTGAGAATCGTTTTGTTAATAAATATTACACAGAACCAAATCTAAACAATTTGTCCTTGAGACAGAACTGTCAACTTTCAAAGGGATTCAATCATTTTTGCAATATGCAACAGACCTATTACAAACTATTAAGTGGTCTTTTATTGATGCATTTTATTATATATTTTTTCC